>JABSTQ010002742.1:0-27254 GCA_013358835.2 Ixodes persulcatus
TTGAAAGAATGCATGAGGATCACACCGTCCATGCTGTACAGTAGTCATGCCGCACCAAGAAAGGGGGCTGCCGTGGGCACAGCGAGATACCGGGTTTGCCTAGACAGTAGAGACAGCTGTCTCAACTTGTGCTCCAGCTGTCCGCAACCATAGATGGCAACAGTAATCTATTGTTGCCATCAATCGTCCCAATAAACAGATCTGACTAAGCGTTACACGCATGTGTGACGCCGCCATAACTTTAGTTCACAGGAGGCAGGCGGCAGTGCATGAGACGGTTCGTGTCGTCTCGTCACGTGCAAAGCTCCAGCAGGGTTCTTCCACATGCAAAAAGACTGAAGTTCCTTTGATGCATTTCGGCAGCGGCGGCTTAACGAAATTGTCTGGTGAGATAGGTCTATTCAAAGAGAAAGACCCTGAGGCTGCTGCGGATCCAGTCGTTCTAACCACGCAAACCCTATTCGTGCCAAGGACATTGGATTTTTATGGAGTGAGATATTTTCATAGTAAAGCATTTGGTGTTATCATGTCACACCCTAGTGGTTGTCAACACCCATGGGCTATTTAATTCCCTTTCAAAGAATTATGTTACATCTGAAAGATAAGAGGTTGAAAACAGGGATGGAGAAGAAAATCACAAGAAAGGAGAGGTGAAGCAAAGTGACTGACCGAATCGTCCTGGGCGAGCCAACGCAGGACATCTGTCTGTGAGGAGTGCGGGCTGGGGTGGTGTGTTGCCCAACCTGGGGGCCCTTGAAGGAAGCCTAGCCCGGGCTTGGCTCAACTGCCAGGACCCCAGTTTCATCAGACACGGGGACACCTAGCACAGCCAGGCATGCAGGGGGTCTGAACCCATGCTGGGCTCGGGGCTCATGGTGATTGGTGACGCCACTCACCAAACACCCACAAGCGCACAAGTCTCCTGTGGCGACGCAACCCTGTAAAAAGGTATTCAGTACATAAAGTAGATACTGATCGAGCCAAGTGAGACATACACTTCAACTGAAAAAAAATGAAGGCGCAGCTCAGACATATGAAGGATGCCCAAGTGCGGTTTTCTGTCACGTCCAATGTATTTTACATGCTTCAAGTGAACTAAGAGTGATCATAGATGAACTCGTAGCTAAAAAGTAAAATGTGCCCAGAATACTGAAAGCTGAGCTAAAGTATGCACAGCTTTCTTAACCGAAATACCTAATAATGTTTTTGTTTCACTTGTCTTTCTCATTAAGTGTCACCTCTTTTTTCAGCTACAAATGGAATGTGCTCATGTGAAACCTATAACTTCATGCTAAATCTGGGTCATTCCTTCTCTGCAGTGTGCTGGCTTGCTCAAAATGAAATCAGGTGGTCTTATCTTGGTCTCAAGAAAAAGAATTGTCAAGGCAAGTGCAGCCTTAGCAAAGCTTTTTCTTGAGGCTTCCTTAGATAGATCGACAGAGTTACTTTCGAACAAACGAGACAAAAAATAGATTATGGAAAACAGAGTCAAGATTAGACATTCCACTGAAACGAATAGCCAAGTGAAATCACCCCTTAGCTGAATGCTCAGGTGGTCGTAACCTGCCAACTCGATAGCCTCCAGCAAAAACTCTTTTCATTGCATCAGTTGGCAAAGTAAACGTGAAACACATGCACGATAAAGACAGGCATTGTACGATGGTTCCCACATCAAGCGTAGCTGGCGTCCTACGACACAGTGACATGGCACGTCCCGATGTCGCATTGTGGTGAGCTAGCTGACGCAAGCAGAAATTGCAACCGCATATTTTGGTCATTCAACCGCAGTGTCAGCTCTGCGCAGTTTCAATGTTCTCATGTTCTGCGAAGTTCCTGCAAGCACCATGAGTGACAAAGAAGATGTTGTGATATCACCATCTATACTACAAACAAACAGAGCATTGCTACAACGACAATGACGCCGAGAAGCGGTGCTAAAATGCTGAAAGGTAGTGCATGTTTTGGTGTTGCTGCATATTTGGTTTGGCTTCAAAGTTCAGAAGGTGAAGAGGAATTGCAACGGCCAGGGTCCTCTGGGGTAACAACCGCTACGAAGTCACGTAAGCAGTGTGGAAGGTGTTAGCTGTTCCGGGGCTCACGTTTCGTAATGACGCACTGTGCCTGTTGTCAGGCGCCCATCACTATATACCTCGAACAGTGTGAGAAAGATGTGGGTAGGTAAGCAGTGAGAGCCAGTCAAGCAGCACCAAAACAGGAGCTGGAAGGGTACATGGGCTCATCCAGCTTTAACGCCAGAGAGGCTTGAGCCAAGCTGGGCTTTGAGTGGAGCCTGAGCAGAATGCACAAGGGGAACCAGACAGGCCTTCCTTAATGTCAGTCACAAAAATGTGCCTACCGCACACTATTGCGTATATAGGAGGTAGAAGTTGAGACGCAGTCTTTCCTCGAAATAAGCTTCAGTCACTTTCCATGATCCCAAGTGGTGCTTGGGGTCTCGTTAAATGACAGTCCCGCCATGTACTATCGTGAGCAATATGAGAGGGAACAGCGGAGCGCGTGCCCAATAGCCTCGAACCCTACCCGTGGCGATACGCTGCGGCAGCTCTTGGAAGAAGGAAAGAAAGAAGGAATGGCACCCCCGCCATGCTGGCTTTCCTCTCGCGCGGCACCTGATAGCGATAAACATTGCGAGGCGCTTTTATACGTCGTATCATTAATAGCTTTGCAAACAATTGAAAAAGAAAGCTCACGGCAGCGAGATCAAAACAGTTATCACTCTCTTTTTTACTGGTTGTGTGTGAAAAATTGAAAAAAATAGATGATCCAAACGTCAATAGGTATCATTGTCGCCAACCGCATTTTCGAGCACGGTGGTATCAAGTGGTATCAAGACGTTATCGCCGTTAGTAGTCGGCGATGAACTATACCGCGTGAAAAGTAAGCTGCCAGTGGCGGGGGTGCCGGCAGCAGACGAAAGCGCACCGCTCTCTCCACCTTCTTTCCAAGAGCTGCCGCAGCGTATCGCCACTGGTAGGGTTCGAGGCTATTTGGCACGCGCTCCGCTGTTCCCTCTCATATTGCTCACGATAGTACAACAACAAATGACAAAAACAGCACCAAAAATACAAGAACGCACGAGGGAGGCTTATTTTCGTCGTTAACATTTTCTGCCTTCTATAGGGAATCAACGCACCCTTGTGGTGATTGCTGGCAATTGAGCAGGCATTATCAGTATACTATGCTATGCTCCATGACACCTATCCAGGCAGGTCAGTCATGAAGAGCTTGGCAAGCACCATCCTCTTGTACCCCGGTGTTGACAAAGACATTTAAGACCATGTAAGAAGGAGCAAGACATGTGCCCAGTCTTGTTAAATGCTTCTGGTGTAGGTTCGGGTCCGCTGGTCAGATACCAAGCAATGCCGAACACGGCTCATATTATGCCATACTGCTGGAGAGTTACGTAATACTGATCGTGGTCCACTCAGACACAAAGCAGATAGAAGCATCGGCCAATATCACAGTGGAGGAGATGCCAGCCCCTCCGCGTACGGGCAGCCGTCGATGAAGCTTCGTGGCACGAGCGCGCTCGTGCACGCTGGTTCTTCACCGTAGGGTCTCGAGCAAGGAGGCCAATGAAGACAGCGGCCGTCTTGTAAACGGCACCTTCTTGGAAGGCGGGAGCTGGGCGGCCATCTTGCGCGCTGACTATATTCCATTCATCCCTAAGCTGAGACTGCGGTGGAAGCTACGTCCTCAATGAACCAGTCATACATCCCTCTTTCGTTACGTGATCACGCTCCCGCTCATACCCACTTGCCGAGGACTGGGTCAGGTGATGAAAGGAAGGCGGCTGATTTGTTCGGCAAGCACATAGTTCCCACTGCCGTCTCAGCTTAGGGGTGAACGGGGTATAGGGCAGCACGTCTCAATGCAATGAAATTTCATAAAGTCCAAAACCGGGTACAGCAGAGCGACCGGCCAAGGGGAAAAGATCAGAAGGTTTGAAAGGCCACGTCTGAATGCAATGGAATTTCGTACAGTCCAAAACCGGGTACAGCAGAGCGACCGGCCAAGGGGAAAAGATCAGAAGGTTTGAAAGGCCACGTCTTGCAGGGCAGACTGGTAAAGTGAACGATTGCGAGCATTGGAACACTGTGAAGAACCTCAGGAGCTTATTTACTGTCCTGAAAGAACTGAAGGAATACAAGCATGGGAACACTGCAAGAACCTCAGAAGCTTATATGCTGCCCTGAAAAAAACTAAACAAGCATGAGCGCAAGAACATCGTGAGAAACCGCAGGGGGCTCTTTTTCTGCCCAGGAAAGAGTAAAACAGTCGAAAGAACGGGATGGGCAGACGCATCAAAATATAGTAGCGACCGACGCACCAAAATGTAGTGGTAGCTGACGCACCAAAATGTGTGATTCTCTGATGTAGAGGCGATCATGGTGGTGGTTCAACGATCAGGCTGCTACTGGGCGGCAGGAGACATCCAGGAAGGGCCGGTAGAGCGGCAGGGCTGGGATGCCCTGATGGGTGACGATGCAGACGTGATTGACTTTTAGGTTTAATGAATCATGGAGCAGAACATCCAAACTGAAGAACACGACCGACAAAAGAGGCGCGAGTTCAAGCTCGAGCTGGCACTTGTAACAACACAAATAGTGACCGTGACGACGCAACAATCTAGTAAGGGTAAAGCCATACGCACTTCGTCGTCCACTTCGACCGGAAATGGCTATACGCACTATGCGGAGAGCTTATGACATTTGGGTCACCCTTTTCGGACGGCGCGGTATCACTGATGAGCGCGTTAACCAACCAACCCCAACCCAACCCAACCCAACCCAACCCCCCACCTCCCCCCCCCCCCCCCCCCCGGGCCTGCGTTCACGCCACTTCGCTGTGAGTGTGCAACTGCCAATTACAAAACTTAACCCGTCCAGCCGGCAACCCGAGCCCCGCTGTCACCGATTGCACCTCCGGAACAAAAGTCGTACACTATTTAGTTCTGCGAAGTTTCGTCAACAACAATCGGTTTTTTTTTCAGTGTTAATCATAAAAAATAAATGTCGTAAATATCGCCAAATGCCCAACAACAACAAAAAAAATGTTCTAGGAAAAAAAAAAAAGTAGGCCCATTGAGGATTGAACCCGCGTCCACTTGCGTAGGAAGCGGACACCTTAACCCCTATGCTATGCCGCCGCTTTTTTTTGTTTTTTATTGTTTTTCAACCTATGCTATGCCGCCGCTTCGCAAACTTGTAACCATTCGTTTTATACGAGTTTTGCGTAGTGCGTGCGGCAATTTCAGGTCGAGGTGCACGACGTGTGCGTATCGCTTTACTCATCTAGTAAAAGCCAATTACTACAATGCCACTGAACTGAAACCCGCTACTTCACGCGCTACGTACGTACAGCCGGGAGATCACAACCACGACGGGTGCAGCTCAGAAATCCAACCACTCCGAGATTGAGGAAAACAGTACAGCCGGACACAGTCACATACCTATGAGCATGTTTAACCTGTCGATCCTCGGTCTCAGTGTTCAATGGTTCAATACGATCAGATATGCAACTAGTCATTTTGTTTCACACTCTTGCGACCGAGTAAGACCGAGAGAGACCAGACCGGTTTTTAAGCCTTTTGCGACGTCTTAGGACCGAATGCGCTAGAGCGGAGCTGGTCCTGAGAGATCGCAAGGGGCTTAAAAACCGGTCTGGTCTCTCTCTCTTGGTCTTACTCGGTCGCAAGAGTGTGAACGGGCGTTAAATGCGGCAAAAACAATATCCTTACCTCATTTCGGCAAACACTCACGATAGTCCAAACTTGTCGTTCGTTGTTGTTGATGCCAAGCCAGGCCCAGCTGTTGAGAACCAGTGTTGCTGCTTGCGCCGACAAAATTTTTATTCCACCAATTTACGCGAATTACCCAACAGATGTGAAATTGGCGGATCCTAAAGGATCACGAAAGCTAAGGAAGAACATAATTTATAGCCTTTATGTAGTTATCAAAGTTACTAATATCATTTACGACTGCCTGCACGTGAACATCAGATTCGAAAGTGACCAGCCCGTAGTCGTCACCTAAAGAGAGGTGGTCATTCCACAGCGGTTGAAAGTCGTCACTTCGCCCAAAGGCTGGTCACTCGCCCTTTGGTGTAGTCAGAGCCTTCAAACTGCCATTCTGACTACCCAGGGTAGTCATTTTTTCTTAGAGTGTAATTAAGAAATTCAGGTGGCAGTGCTTAAACTCTTTGTGTACTTTCGAGTATGCCTTTTTTAGTGTTTTTACACCCCGCTTAAAAACTTGTTGAATGTCGGAAACTAGTCGCTAATTAGGAACAAAATATGTGTATGCACTGGCACGTTTGTGTTATTCAATTCAAAATAATGTTCTACCATTTCTACTCGGATAACACAAAAAGCAACAAACAAAAAAACCCAAGACGTTCTCGTAATAAAAACACATTTATTTTATTTAAAAAAACAAGAACGGACATAAGAACCCCGTTCAACCAAGACTCGTGCCATCGACATGCATCATGCTTTTGTGAGACGTATTTTTAGCAGTAATCGGGAACTGGAGTCTCGGCAGTTGTAGTTGTCGCCTTTTCTGTAGTGGATGGCTTCTTTGCTTCTCCTGGCGGAACCTTTGGCGGAAACCTTGGCGGAACCTCTGTTCGTTGTGGCGCTGCGGTTGTTGTGGTGGTTGGGCTCAGCTTGACCGGTGGTTGTGGTTGTGGTTGGGACGGAGGTCCTGGTGGGGGTGGTGGTGCTGGTGTACTCTCTTCCGGAGCTTTTGTTCCGGGAGTAGGGGTAGGTACTCCTTCTGGCGGGGCTGGCTCTTCAATCTTTCTTGAGGGTGCGGTTGGTGGGGCTGAAATGATTGAAAGTTATGAGAATATGAGAATACGGTGTTTTCGGGAACTGCTCTTTCTGACACGGGCTAAACCGGGGCCATAAAAGTAACGGATGTTATTGTTTAACGTAGGATGCTCAAAATACAACCCCACTAAAACAACCAAATGTGCTTTAAAAAAGGAGAAGTGGTCATTTGATTATTATGGTAATTATGAATTCAAAATAGCCACAGTTTCTGGCAAACTAAACCAAAAATGCAGAGCTTGGCTTATCATGTTTACGCTTCTTTCTTGGTGATTCTTGACGCCTCTTTCTTGGTGGGGACGTATTGGCGACGACATGTTTATTTGGCGCCCTCATATGGTACCTCTCCCTGACGTCACGACGAAGATTATTTGAAGCGAGAGACAAGTTTGATGGTGCGTAAAAAGTGTGGTGAAAGCCTGGTCCTCACGTTCCTAAAAGAAACACAGTCATATTTGATAGTCTGACTTTCCTCTCACTTGCGTCGACGAGAGTAGAAATAATACTATTCTAGACGTCATAGTGCGCGTTTGGCCAATCGTGGAAGGCGAATCATAGCGACGCACTTGGTCGCGCACGTCGCCAATAGAAGCAGACTTGGGGGAGGGGAGGTTTGAAACTATCCTATCCCCCCCCCTCCCCCACCTCTATCTTGGCGACCCCTATACTAATGTGGGGATCGATGTCACCCAATGACTTTGTTTTTTGTAATTTTAATTTTGGGGCGCTATTTAATGATGCTTCCTACATTCGTGGTGGCCGCGTCTTTTGTGTCAAAGACTACAGAAGATGACGACTTGCGTCTGAAAACGCGCTTCCGGATTTTGTGCGAAGTGTGTTGACAAATACATTAATTCACATACCTCTCCTTCAAAACAGGAGTAACACACCAACGCTTCAGCATGCAGGGTAGCAAAACGTAGAAGAAAACAGTTGGGACATATTAGGCTATAATGTGCATCCAGTTACACAACAAATAAATATTCTATTTTCCAATCATTTTAAAGTGCCAGTGTATGATTGTCAAGTCTTTTGTATTTTGTGAAACAACAGGTGTCCACTCACGAGCATCGGGTTGATAGATGTCAGGCTCCTCTAGATCCAAATATCCGTTGCACTTCCTGCATTCATTGGTGTACAAACATAAAAAAAATATATTACGTAAAACGTACAAATGACGAGCGAGAATACGCACAGTGAACCGTAGGCCTCGGGATAAAAACGCTCCTGTTCGGCCATAAACGCCGCAGCTATACATATGCAAACTTATAGAAACTAGACAGGAAGAACGCCGTAAACGTGCACGCAATTGTTCGCACGTATGCTCGCGGCCTGCGTTATAAAAACGCCCAGCTATAGGCACTGGCAGCTGGACAAAGCAAGGTGCGGCTTACCAAGTTCATACTTGGCTGGTGATTAGTTCTTCGGTGTTCTTATCAGTAAATAACACACTCTCATCGGATATCGAGATCCGTGCGACCTGCGTTTTTTAGAGTGTCAGTGACTAAAGCGCGGGCCCAATAGAATACGTGCGATACAGTGTTGCCGTCCTTGAGAGCATCGCTACGGGAGTGCAGGGAGAAGATGCGTACATCTAGTCTTTCGCGGTCCCTCTTTCGCGCTGGAGAATCAACGAATGGCGCTGCTGGCGTTACTACTTTATCGAATGGTGGCTGTTTAAAAATTATACTGTTGCATCAGAAAACACCTAGGACAATCGCCGGCAGCGAGTTTCAAAGGAAAGCCTGTTAGTCATCTTATGCATTGGCTTACTCCCTTGAAACTGTCCTCTATTAAAGGTCCCGTGCTGCCGCGCTTGCTGCTTCACTTTGATAAATCCCGTTATATAGTTGATATTCCCCAATCATTTATCATGCCTTATCCGATGCACCGCACGCATCATTTAGACAAATGTAATTGTGTCATTATGCCAGCATTGACCGATTTAATGAAAACAAAAATCTGAAATAAATTATATTTAGTAACATTCTCGAAGGACGACATAATTACGTCAACTAGAATCTTTACGTAATAACTGATAGAGCTACTATTCAATGTTTCAGAGCATAGGCGCCGACAACGGGGGAGCTTGGGACTCTCAAGCTCTCCCCCCCCCCCCGAAATTTTCCGGGTTGCAGGGGGGGGGGGGGGGGCGGACGGAGGGGGGAGGCGTCCTCTTTCGAGCTCTTCGAAAAAGCAAGTACCATCGCCCCCAGAACTTTTGGGTGCACCTCATTAATCTCATCTGTGCGCCCTGGTGCACGCACATATCGATGGCTGGCGCCCATAGGAGAGATAAAAATTTATCTGTGCGCCCTGGTACCCGCACATATCGATAGCTGGCGCCCAGTGGATAAATATTTCTAACTATTCGCGCAGTCCTGTTCGAAGGCCCTGCATAGTATTAGCAAATAGGATAAAGGCTAGTGGTTTAAATTTCTTCGAAAGTCATTGGAAGTAGTTGCGAATGACGACAGTGTCACCTTTAGCAGACCTACAGCCTACGGAAGTAGGCGACATAATACGATTTGTGAGCCCCATTTTGTTTTCCCTAACGTTGAAACAATTCGATAGGGACAGTGCACTTGAACCACGGAATTCACTGATCACACACTACTGCAATGAAAGCGAAATTATACGGTCACAAAAGCAGACATTTCTTTAGTTGTCATGCGGTCAGCATGTTTATCCTACGTTATCCAGGGGATTTCACATGTTTGGGACATCTCTTTCAAGATACGTCCCAAACGTTTCACGGGGGGGGGGGGGGGGAGCGGGGGAGCAGGGAAGAAGTTTCCGTTTTTGTGTGACAGGTAGCGCATAATGTGGGATTCACGGGGGCCCCACGTGGACCCACGGGGGCAAAGTGGGCTGGGGAAGCTTCTACAAAATTCCCGTGGGTCCTACATTGGTGTGGCGTGGGCATGTCCATTTCGGGCTGCCCATGGAATACCACCGTGCGTCCCACCTCGGTTGTGCGAGGACAAAGTTAGCGTAGATGTGGACAAACCAAGTGTGCCCACTTGGGCTGCCAACGCTGTACCCCTGTTGGGCTGGGGAAGCTGGGGAAGCTGGGGCCGTGGCCAGCTTGGGCAGCCCGTGAAACACCCCCTTAGATCGCACAGGAGTATGCGGAGGCAGTGTTTGAACAAATGGTGGGGTGCATGGGGCAAAGCGTAGGCATGTCCAACTCGTTCTGCCCATGTAATACTCCCATGGGTCCCAAGTCAGCGCTTTGGGGAAATCTTGTTATACATGTAGCTCCAAGGGAGAAAACCGTGAAGATTGACGGGTGGACGGCCTGTGCAATTCCTAACATAGCGCGTTTAATACATGTTCTGGAAATTTAAGATCGGAGATCGGTTTAACTTGAGAGAAATCACCGAAAATTGGAACTTAGACGTAAAAGAAAAGTTTGGGTGTGGAAATCTTTATCACAAACCTATTACTCAGCGTGTATGTAGGAAAAAACGTTTTTCATGGGGTGATGTTTTATTTTTTACTTTTAGCATTGAATGTGAGGGTGATTTCCAAGCACACTCGTGGAAATGTCACTCGGTGAATGTAATGACGCATGGTGTAAGGCGGAAAAAACAACGGTCACAAGGAAGAAGCCACACGCATTCGCAACTCACAGCTACATTTAAAACGTGCAGGAAAAAAAGAAACATATTTCTCGCCACTTTCATGATGTCCAAGCATTGCACTTGGCCAGGGGGGGGGGGGGGGGTACATGCTTTATCATCCATTCACAGAAACTTCACAAAACATCTTACCTCCGCATTATACAGTGCAATAGATGTTTCACTTACGCATTGTTCGCCCCTTTTTCGATAAAGTACGCTTCATTTAACCCGCGCACTTTCTGACTCTTTCCCTTACCAAGAATCGTTGTCTCAGAAGGGCGCGGCTCACACTTACATTTCCTGCAGTGCTCAGGCAACTGTGCCCCATCATTCGTCTTTATACTTGGCGCGTGCTCCCTTAGTCGGTTATTAGGACATCTTCCCGCTGTTCTACGTGGGATTTTCCACACGTAAGGGGGATTTCGCATACAACCCGTGTGACGCATTCAACATACGATCTGATATTCTTTGTAAGGCAACCTCGCCTTATACCGCCCTGTGTCTCCTTAGGCCTACTTGGGTGGCCGATGGGAGCTGCCCAAGTAGTTCTCCTGTCGGTTTCCCGAGGGTAGCCCAGAAAAGCTGCCCAAGTGAGCCCCACTTAAATATGACCTGCAAAACCCGCATTGCGCTACTTAGGGCAAGTTGTCTTTTTTGTTTGCTTTTTATGGCACCAAAAGTATTAGGGGAGAGATGTGTTTTCATCTTGATATTCTTTTAAACTCTACACATCTTAACTTGTACAGTGGTTTGTTGCCAAAGGGGATTTTTTATACCTACATTTTGAATATATGAAACAATTTGAAAACACAATTGATGAATTCTTGTTTCCAAATAGTGGTGAACCGAGTAACCTGGGTGTGCTCCATGACTATGGACCACACGTGACCTTTACGGAAGTAAGTTATTACACTATTTATACTTTTTTCAAAGGGGCAAACACGGCTATTGAGCATATTAATATTAATATGCAAGCTATGTTTTGGTTTTTTGTAACCTCTAAATATTCGCTGATATTAATTTTGTTAATAAAGACTTTTAGTAGACCCTATGCTAGAACGTTGCGTTTTTGGCGAGAGCTCGTGCCATCAGATAGAAACATGAATTGAGCATGTGCCCGTTGAGCTCGCAGGCCGTTGCGTTTGGTCTACTAAAACTCTCTAAGTTTAAAATTTTGCCTCTTCTCGAATACATTAATTTTATGTAACAATCTGTCAGTTCTAGATTTATTAAGTTTATTATTAATTAAGTTATTGTGAGTTATTAAGTTATTAGTGAGTTATTAGTTATTAGCGAGTTATTAATTAATTACTTAATTAAGGTATTAGTGACTTATTAAGTTTATTATTAAGATTTATTAAGCCTTGTTGTTTCTTTTGTATATTAATGACCTTATAGTTGATTCATCTATCCAAGCCAGATTGTTTGCAGACGATCGTATTATCTACACAGAAGTGAAGTCTGTCGCCGATCAAGTAAGGCTAAATGACTATTTGTCTAAAATAAACGACTGGTGCGCAAAATGGCAAATGTCGCTAAATACAGAAAAAAACGTATTATGACCATAACTCATAAACGTCATCATTTAGAGTTTAACTACACACTCCAGGGTGTTACCTTGACTAACGTGACTGAGTATAAGTATCTTGGCGTCACAATAACTGCAGACCTAAGATGGACAAACCACATTGATAATGTTATCGGTAAAGCTAATAAAAGGTTAGGATTTATCCGGCGCACCCTCAAACTTGCCTCACAAGAGACTAAGCTGATTGCATACAAGATGTTGGTTCGGCCCATGCTAGAATATGCATGCGAAGTCTGGGACCCGTATGTGAAAAAATTGCAGTTAAAACTGGAAAGTGTACAGCGACGCGCATTGCGTTTTATTTACTCCCGTTACCGAAGACAGGATTCGGTTTCCCCCCTTTGTGACAGAGCCGGTTTACCACTGCTTCAACTCCGTAGAAAACAAAAAAGGTTAAAGCTTTTTTAGAGTATTATCAATAATTTGGTTCTTGTTAACAAGCATCGGTATATAGATGAAGACACGTCACGTGTAACCAGGAATAAGCATGGACGGCATGTGAAAGAAAGAAGGTTTAATAAGGAATGTTTTACTCGTTTTTCTTGCAGACAGCGAGGGATTGGAACCAGTTGCCAGAAAGTCGTGTTGATCCACGCGACCGGTTGGAGCTCGCATCGCTTATTTCTTAACGCTCGGTCGCGCCTCGAGCTGTTTGTTGGGTTATTATTATTTTACTATCCTTGCTTTTGTTGCGCTGCTGTTTCTCTTGTGGCTGTGTCCGCGCAGGACAGCGCAGACTGTGATTGTCGGGCTGTTCATTGTATCCCACCCCTATATCTTGGTCCCGTAAGGGACTGATAGTATGTTCAAATAAATAAATAAATAAATAAATATTGATGAATCAATGTACAGTTTAATTTCAGATTAATACGAAAAATAGAGAAATGCAAAATAATTAGAAAGCGTCACTTTTGTCGCTCGTTTGTAACTTTTGTTCATATATATGTTGTTTTTCGACATTTGACCTTTTGAACCCAGCTGCAGGTAGATTAAGATCCCAATTTCTGACCGACTTATCACGTGCCATCATAAAGCATAAATGCATGTCTCTTTATTTTGTTATAACGGTGATTGTATTCTGATATTAACATCTTTCGCAATATATTGTTTAGTCTTCATGTAAGTATATGCAGTTTATCGCACTCACGATGTTGCAATCATATGTTTGAATAATCCACTTTCGTCATGCCACTGATATACGCACCTTAAGTATTCCTTCATTTCTTCGCGATAGCCATTTTTGCGGAAGGGCAAGTTTGGTACTTCTTCCGGGTTGGCGCTGAAAGTTTAGCAGTAGGTAGAATGTTAGTATATTTAGCAGTGTGTTTTTTACTTCTTGCCGCATAATATTCAAAATCAACAACTCAAGACAGAGCAATATTAATATTAACCTCAGGTATTAACTATATGGGACACAAGCTCTCAGCAAAGAAATCTAATTTGTTCATACTAAAATGCGGTCACACGAAGGCCGTATTCAGTACACAAAAATTATTTTTAATTTGATTACTATTCTTATTGTTAGCTAGCAGTTTGTCTTTAGTGACTGTAATTTGATGATTAATATGAACATCTTGCAGTATTTTTGCCTTGTCACCAATAGATAATTAAAAATTGAAAATGTTTATCATACCAGAGGTTTTTTTTTTTTCTGGAGGATTATTTATATTAATACATTGATTAAAATATACTGTCAAATTACTTTCGGGATGGCACGTGCTTACTGAGATGCATATTTTTACAGTTTTGTAATTTGGGCGCTTTTCCTAAAAAAAAAAATAGAAAGATTGGTCCGCTAGGACTCGTTGAAACAAAATCAATCAGAACGTCCTATAGAAACGTCGTGTCAAAGTGTTTCATTTTTTTTTTCAAAATGTGGTTATGATTAGTTTATTAGCGTAGACGATTGGGCGAATTGATTCACAATTAAATGTACAAACAGCGGGACGACTGTAACAGAATAAAAGAGGAGAGACGAAGACCAGCGCTTCTCAGCGCTGGTTTTTGTCTGTCCTATTTTACTGCGTCCGTGTTGTTGCGTTGTTTGTACAATTATTCATAAAGCAAATTGCCCAATCGTCTACGTTATTCAACTTAATTTCTCAACGCCTGTGTTTGTGCGGTCTTTTTTTTTTTTTCATTTCCGTGTCGTTTCACTGTTTGTGCATTTAATGGTGAATTCACTCTATCAATTGTTTACGTTATTCAACCTAATTATTCAGCGCTGGCTTTTGTCAGTACTCTTTAACTCCGTCCCTGTCGTTGCGGTGTTTGTGCTTAATTTACTTCTGAAGCAGTACGTACAGATTTTGTCAAAAGATTAGAGCCCATCGCGCGCGTTGCCGTAGCTGAATCGGTTTAATGCGGGGGTACGGCTATCGTCGGCGCTCGCTCGCTGCAAGGGTTTCATACGAACGAAACATATTCACTTAGAAGAATGGACATTCGGGCAAATCGCTGTGAGTTCATCGTGAAAAAACAGCGCGAAAGGGACAAGGACAAAAAGGAAAGACTGCACAGGACAAACGCTGCCCTGTATATTCACTCCTACTAAAGCTAGGACCACGTATGAGAATAAATGTAATGTGGATACCTTCATTTCTTAGAGACAAACTATTTGCCTAACCTAATTCTATAATATAAAAATGAAATCGGGTTAAAACTACACTGGCTTTAGAGCACCGAACAAGAGTGAAACTAGAACAAATTGAACAATTCAGGATGTAGGATTGTTTTTTTTTTTAAGATTTGAGTTTTAGGAATTTTAGTACATATCAAAAACACCTGAATGAATGCACACCCACGGTGGTGTAACATAAGTGGAAAAGAGGAGGTGCCGATCTTTCGAAGCTGCGCGTTTGTTCGGAATGTTACGGTAAATTTGTAGAGTCATTGTCTAAATTAAGTACACGTTTAATCCTAATTGCAGTGGATGCTTGTGTCGACTTTCTGGATTAACGTTACTAAAGCTATAGTGCATGTCTGGTTAAGTAATTTTAATGAGGTTATTGCTATGGAAGTTACACAACAATTGAAAAAAGTGGAGTTACGCAGGCGTTTTTATAATATGATGTGCACAAAATGTTTTATTTCGTTTCCGACTCTCGTCTCAGCCGCCGTCTAACAGTCGCTTGCTGCAGCGCAAAATACAATATCTTTTCGACATGGCGTCAGAAGTCGGAATTTAACCCTCGCCCACATCCGAAAACCAAAAAAAAAAAGAATCTGGTCTATGTATGTCGAGCAGATTCTGACATCACACCAAGTTTTCTTTCGCATAATGTCAGAAAAGTAGCCATTCGCTAACCTTTTTTGAGAAAGGAAGAAGCTTTGACGGATGCAAAAACGCCCCCCCCCCCCCCCTTAAACCACCAACTGTTTCGACTTTGAGAATATGGGGTCCCGGTCTATGCGGTTACATGCCTTTAAGTGTTGTGTCTTTGCTTCCGCTCTTCAAGTGCGGGGGAGTAAAAGCAACCAATCAACCGACGTATTTGTTAAGTTGCACTTTGAAGCATAATGTACACGTCCAAGCAATATTTTAACATTTCGATCACTTGCTAGCAGAGGCTTTGTCCAACCTCTGCAAATCACGCATCGGTGACATCTATAACCTTTTGAGACGTTGTCTGTCCCTTTTTCTTCCTACTTACCGAGTTTCCCTTTTTCAAACCGCAGTCTCAAGTTTTCCTTCATCATTTATCACCTTATTACCTGATGAAGATGTCCCTATACGCAGGTGTTCCTTCAGCTTTGGAAAAAGCCGGCAGTCATTTGGGGCCAGATCTAGTAAGTAAGGCGCATGTTCCAGGGATTGGAGGCCTTGTTTATGAATGGCAGCCATTGCAATAGAAGACTTCTAGATGGTGCTTTGTCTTAATGAATGATAACTCCCTCCCCGCCGAAAGACCATAATAAATTTATAATAATCTAGAAAACTTTCTTCTTGAATCATCAGACATTCTTGATGATTAATTACACCTTGACGGCCTATCACACCTCCTCGATGGCCCAAAAGACCTTCTTGATGACCAAACAGATGTCTTCAATGGCCCATCGGACTTCTTCGATGGTTAGATAGGCTTACTTGACGGTGTCCGATGGGCCATCAGACATACTGTGATTGCGGTTGACGGGACATCGAAACGTTTTCGTGCTGCCCGGGCGAAACTACCAAGATATCTCGATACACCATCAGAACGTCAAAAAGGCTGATGGTGGTTCTCATTATATCTTTCAGTGGCGAGAAAAACCTGACCATCTTCAGGACGTTCCAGCAGTAGGCGAGAGGGGGCTCTAAAGACATCACGTCGTCGCTCATACGTGAATTACATCCGGTGTAGAAAACTGACAGCGGTGTGGCTCGATGATAGAGTGTTTAATCTGCAATAATCAGCCTAAAATGTTCTAGGATATTCGAAATGTCACGAAGACACCTTCCTATAGATCCAGATATGTATGTGTAACCATAGTGGTGTTTTGTTGGTGAAAGAATTTGTTGATTTTTTTTTTGCACGTCAAGTAGATGGTGTCAACGATCTAAGTGGCGAAGCATGTGCTGAAAAACGCGATTTTGTTGACTGGAAATTTACTGACTAGACGGACGTGTAATGTGAACTGAATATGTGCGAGAAGAGCTTGCAAAACCGCGGATACTATATTCTTGGCCCGACAAGCCTGAGTGCATTGCACGCTGTCGTACGACGCCTTCATTGCGAACATGGAAAATGTAGACAGAGTGTAGATAGCCACGCAACATATATTCATTGCTAAAGGTGCACGTTGTGGAGTCTCGAAAGTGGCGATGAATGAAACATATTTTCTCTTTGGTTTTGTTTTTGCCGATTAATAATGCAACATTCAAAATTTCTAAATAGGAATATTAACCTGCCATAACCAAAATACTAACTTTGCTTTGAGGTTTTCACTGGGATTTCGGAAGGTACACATCGCGACACTGTTAGCGCGAACACGACATCCGCGCATCCTCACATTTTACTTCTAAATAGTATTAGTTAGCACGAACTTTTATCGCTCACATTATAGAACTAAATGAGCTCTTTCCGTAGCAATAATAATTTGGATAAAATCCCTTGGTTTCGAAGAGAAAAACTGTAAAAACCGGCGATCGCTTGTTCGCGCTAACAGTGTCGCGCTCTGTACCATAACGCTTCAGATGTTTCTTTTCGAAATTATGATGGGCACGAAATAAAGTTCATACTCCTCTGTAACGCAATTTTCGTCTTCTGTGGTTATAAATGTGTACCGACGATTCGACCAAAAGACCATCAAACTATCAGGCCGTCGGATGTTTCAATATACGACAGATCATAAGACGATCAGACCATCAAAGCACAACACCATCACACACACAGGCCATCCATGTCTTCAAATACGACGAGCCATCAACCTGATTGACCATAAAATATTTTATGTTTTTTTTTCTTTTTGATACGGCTGTAGCAAATTTTCACGACGTTTTTCCTTGACTGCAGCAAGTGATAATCAAGTTCGCATAGCAAGCATCAGTTTTGTGGCTTCACCGTCGCCACATATATAAACAACTTTGTGACGATGAAAAAATGACCTTTCCTGCTGGTTGCCCAAACTCGAACATTTGTCAGAAGTAGAGAGCCATGATGTTTTCATTGCTGACTTTGCAATTTGATTTCAGGGTGATGGTGGTGGAGCCATGATTGATCCATCGCTACATATTATTTCAGAAAGTTTTGCCTTCATTCAAAATATATGTAAATGTTTCCTTCAAAGCTCAATTGTTGGTCGTTTTTTGTGTGGCTGTTAACGTTAGAACTGCCTATCTTGTCGTTTTTTGTCAGGTGCAATTATTTTCCCAATATTCTGTGTAACGTATGGCATAAGACACCTTGTCTGCTATTTCACCTAGGATGTAATTGATAACCCTAGCTTCATTTTGCAAATATCAGGCTGTTCTGCTGCCGTACACAAGCTGGCATGACCGATGAATGAAGGAGTACTACTCACTAGAACGTTTTACACTCTTAAGAGTGCACATTGAGTTGCCTTAGGGCTAACACCCTAAGCGTGTTGCAGCAACACTCTTACCGCTCATTCACACTGGAAGCGGATCCGCGTTCGCAAAGCGGTTGCGAACGCGGTTGTATAAAGATCCAGTACAATTGCACGCGCACGTGATGTCATCGAGTGCGCGTGCAATTGCACTGGATCTTTATACAACCGCGTTCGCAACCGCTTTGCGAACGCAGATCCGCTTCCAGTGTGAATGAGCGGTTAGGATGCTGGTGAACAATCGAAAAATGAAAGACGTTTACAAATCTCTGTAATGCGAAATTACAGTGCAGTTCTTGAAGAGGAGGAGGAGAGGGTACGGAGGGGTCGGTATGCCCCCCCTCCTCCTCCGTACTCTCCTCTCCCCCTCTCCTTCTTCTCCTCCTCTCCTTCCGTCCTCCTCCTCCTTTCCTTCTCCTCTCCCCTACTCCTCCTCCGCTTTGTGGTGTACGTCGTTCTGCTACTGGTCCTTTGTGTTTTTGGCGCTCTTATTCTCTACAATGTACAACCAATTCGCCCAATTACAGTGTTGGAAAGGGCTAACGAAGCCACAGGAGCATGCGGTCTCAAGCTACACTCGCGCGACGTGCAGGTAGCGAGAGGAAGCACGCTAGCCGGGCGCCAGCCGGTCCTGAGATTAGCGGCTATCAACATTCGGCTATCCGGCCTTGGTATGTTTGATAGTGCAGACCTATTTTAAATCGTTCGCGCGCGAATAGCTCAGCACTATCAAACATAGCAAGGCCGGAAAGCCGGATGTTCCATTTCATTTCATTCTATTTTATTATCTTGGAGACCCTCGGAGGGGTATTAAATAAGTAAGTCGGTACATAAATGGCGTATCATAGAGGCCAAACGCTTTTAACGCCATACATGCGCTGCTACCTTTTTCATGAATGTTGATGGGCTGGTGATTGCAGTGGCGTGTTGTGAAAAAGGCCGTTCCAGTCCAGAGCCGCCCGGGGGGAAAATGAAGCAGAAAAGGTAATATACAGGTTGATACAAGGAGACGCCCGGCTCTTTAAATCGACCGGAAAATTTGGTTTCTTAAGCTATCGAGCTACGACTTTGTGCAGCGTTGCCCACAGATGGTGCATTTTTTTTTGTAAAATATGCAAAGAGCGTACTTACCTGAGGAAAAAGCAAAGAAAGAAAAAGGCTTAGCTCCTGTGGAAACGCAGCGACGCCACCGGTCTTCAAACAACTCGGCGCCGTTTCGCACGGGAAACAAAATATGGCGCAACGAATGCCGCCAACGAACGAGCATACGGCGCCGAGAGCCGGCGTCTTTTCTTTAGCAGACGTTCTTTTCGACTCAAAAGCGGCGCGCGTTCCGCAGGGGGTGACAGTCGCAGAAACAAAAACAACAAATGATACAAAAAAAAAAATTACACCATCTTCCCGAGGGGAACCATGGGGTGATGCGGAGCATCGTGTTGGTTCCGAAGAAAGAGTCAGTTGCGTGCTGACGTCGAGAGATGGCGCCACCGACTGCCCTAGCGTTACCCCCTACGCGAGTCTTCGTCGCGGCTCGCGGCAGAGAAACTTGAAACGCTCGCCGCTCGCCGTTTATTTTTTTTTTCACACTTGAATGAGAGGAGACTAGAGGAGGAGAGTTGCACGTGCGCGCGCGGTGTGAGGAGAAGCGAGCGCACGCGCAGTGCACGCAGCTGGTAGAGAGAGAGAGCGGAGAGAGTAACGCGCAGCTGTTGGAGAGAGGGAAGGAGGAGAGTTGCGCGTGCGTAGTTCGAGTGCCGACTACAACGCCGACGCCGCGGGACATAGACCCGAGCAAGAGATGCTCCGCATCTAAAAAAGCTCGCGCCGCTTTTGATTCGAAAAGATCGTCTGCTAAAGAAAAGACGCCGGCTCCAGGAGTCGTCTGCTCGTTCGTTGGCGGCAGTTCGCGTCGCGACCGCTTGCGCCATCTCTTGTCTTCCGTGCGAAACGGCGCCGTGTTGTTTGCAGACCGGTGGCGTCGCTGCGTTTTTATACGAGCTAAGCCTTATTCTTTCTTTGCTTTTTCCTCAGGTAAGTTCGCTCTTCGCAAATTTTACAAAAAAAAAAAAAAAACACCATATGTGGGCAACGCTGCACAAAGTCGTAGCGTGATAGGTTATGAAACCGAATTTTTCGGTCGATTTAACGAGCCTGGCGTCTCCTTGTATTACCCTGTAGTGCGTTTTCTTGGGTGGGCAACTTGGAGGGAATAACCAGTACGATGCGATATGCGTGCGGGGGGTAAAATATAGGGTGGTTGACAAAGCGGCGAATAAAAATCTTATTCAACAAAGAGAGGGTGGGGATGCGGCGTCGACTGGTAAGAGGCGGGAACCCTGGTTTGGTTTTTAAGAATGATATGCTGATATTGAATGAATATGAAGAATGAATGAACCAAGTAGCGCGATTTTGGACAGTTTCAAGTGCGTTGATTAGATATCACTGGTGTGGGCTCGAGATTGCAGACGCATATTCTAACTTTGATCGGATAAGCGATAATCGGATAAGCGACCCGGCTCGGGTGGTTTCCCCCAACGCCAGCATGACGCGTGCGTGTAGTTCGAACCCGCTCGCTCCGGTGGTTTCGTTGGCTCTTTCCAACACTATAATACCCTTCCGTTGCTTAAACTTGCAGACAGTGGCGCAGCACATCTGTTTCACATCTGTGTCACATAAGCTTTATGAATTTTCTTTTACGTCATGATTGAGGATGTTTCCACCTGAATACAGCAAGCTTGGGGCTCGTGAAGCTGGCAGGGGCGGAACAAGCTAGACGTTTGACACCAGTAAGGATAGTGGTTCTGGAACACACTATGAATCCAAGTAGGGCGTGCATACGTCCATACATATTAAAGTTTCTTTTTTAATTTTTTGAATACAAAACATCTTAATAAGAGCCAATTGAGCTGCGCTTGGAAATAACTAGATTTGTGCGCATTATAAGCAGATGCGTTGACAAAGTATTGAATAATAATACTCAATCGACATAGTGTTCTGTCTTAATATTTATCAACAACATCAATTGAAAAAAAAAATAAAAGTCGTAACTAATAATAAATAATATTTGGATTTGTTGGGGTTTTTAAATTTGTTCAGGCGCTTTTGCTAGGAGTGAGCAGTACTAAACATAATATAAAACGCTAATTTATTATATACTTGCCTTTTCATGATTAAGTCCGCCAACATACTGCCGGAGTATCCCTCATAGCCGGGAGAGTAAGCTAACAGCACTGATACGCCTTTTTCACACAGTGTCTGCTCCATGTAATAGCCTGGAATGTGCACCCCAAGTCAAAGTCAAAGCCGTGTTTAATTTATCACAAAGGCTTTAATTGTAATTGCCACTTGTTTTGTGAATGTTTGCTAGCTCTTTGACAATAATTATACCAAAGTACTTTGCTTTTTTTAATTATATTGTGGGAATGTCTATAGAGCGTTTTTTGTAGCCATTGCAGATTTGTTAAAATAAACCATGAAAGCTTCACGAATACTCTATGTGCGGGGAAGTTATTCAAATAAGGGGACATAACATAGGTGCTGATCGTCACAATTCAAATGATTAACTAAAATTTGTGAAAAAAGTTTGAATTAGTAAAAATCAACATTTAATTCAACTAAAAACAATTGTCTGGCAAATTTCTGGGCAATTTGTTTTGAACGTGAAACGTTCTATAATCACGTTACATCATGTCACGTAACGTTAATTTTCCCGCCAAGTTTAGCGGGCAAACTAAATTGGTGTGTACGTCACGTGGCGTTAATTTTCGCGCTGAATTTAGGGGTGAAATTGACGTCACGTGACCTGATGTCACGTGACCTATAGACAAATTCAACTTCCCCGCCAAATTTAGCGGAGAAGCTGAATTGGTGTGCAGGTCAGTGACGTCCCATAATGCAACCCTGCGCGCGCTGCATTATGGGAAGTCGGACCTATACATCTATAGACCTAAATCGATAAATTATAGGCAGTCTTTGAGCGCGTGTGAAGCGCGATTCCTGGTACAGTAAAATTACCAGTCCTGCAACAGGTACAAAAGCTGGCAGTACAAAAACACAAAAAAGAGGCTGAAGAACCGCGCGGGGGCGTTTTCGTACCTTCAGGTTTGTGCCTGTTGTTCAAGTGGCAAATTTCGCGCACCACCGTACCGCCGCACTAGTCACGCCTTCCAATACTTTCTAAAACTTTCCGACTTATACCCCTGTCAGACGGGCGCCTAAAAGGACTTTACGCCAAAAGACCTTTAGTGTAAATGTCATTTAAGAAGTGCCACACGGCAACCCAAATTGCATATAGCGTAAAGGTCCTTTTCGTGAACATGGCTTGTCGCAACCCCTTCACAGCTTCTAAAGGCGTACTCTCGTCAGCAGCAGTCTACATTAGAGAAGCAAATTGAAACAAAAGATGATGATGCAGAATACCCGAGACTGTGGTAAAAGCTGGGAAACTTAATCGAAGAAAAACAAGACAGGGGAAAAAAACGTTCCAAAGTCAGCTACTGCGTTCATTTCCCAAAGCCTTATATATCCACGACCGTGACATCGGTGGTTGGTGATTAGGTTGTGGATATATAAGGCTTTGTGGAAATAAACGCAGTAGCTGAGTTTAAGACGTTCTATTTCCCTGTCTTTTTTTCTTCGACCAAGTTTCCCAGCTTTTACCACAGTCTCGGGTATTCTACATTATGATCAACATCCACCAGCTCGCCTGAGTACTCACAGTTTTTTTACTGAAATAAAATATCGAACTGATATCTAAAATCAATGTTTTTTTGTATTTTTATTATTGAAAAAGAGCGTGTTTCACGAATATTCTGTACATACCTCGCTCTACTAATAGTTTTTCTGTACTCACGGCCCCAGCTATCTAGTAGGCATCGTATTCCTGCTGCTCGCCTGCTCGCATCGTCCGCTTCGGTACTTCGGTTTTTCTCCTCTCGATTTTCCTTACAGCCATAGTTATGTAGTTTTTATTTCTCTACTTTATATTTTATCAGTTTCTAATAGTGTATTACTAACTGTTCTGCATATACTTTATGTTTTTTGTACATATATACATCTTTATCTCGCTCTCGCGTCGTGCCAATGTTGAACGACGGAGGAACGTCCACGACCAGGAAGGGGTCGCCGCGCTTCCGTTGGAGCGTTGAAGCGACCTGGGCGCTGATACGACTTTGGGAGGATCGGCTGGAGGACCTCCGACGCGTGCGATGAAACTCAAGCGCGAGCGCGACGCCGAACCGAACAGGGCAAAAGCGTAGCAGAAGCACGGAAAGAAGCGGGAGCACTGAGCAATGTTAGGACTGAGCGAGCGGGAGACGCTCAGGGTTGCCACTATTTGCCAAAAAAAACATCTTTGCTGGGGCTTAAATAAACTTTGTTGTAATCACTCTACTGAACCCGTCATTTTTTTCTTTTTCAGTATTTTGTTTGCTTAAGAAAAACTTTAAAAAAGTAATTATATCACCAAAATATTATTTCTCTGGCGTGAACGTGATTTATGCGTTTGAACGACTTGCGAGACTCCAACCACTGTAAACATCGTCTTAATGACATTTACTTGCGCTGTCGGGCACGGCAGAACTTAAAGGTCATTTGAAAATTCTAAAGGCCTTTGGCGCAACGGTCCTTTTAGGTGCCCGTCTGACAGAGGTATTACTGCTTTCCGATGACGTTCAGAAATTTTTGAATTGTAGGCATATTTTTATCCTAACCAAGTGAAACACTATTTCACACCTTTCAGTTAATTAGTCGACTCATCATGGTGATTATATTCCTATATTATGTCTCCCTGGACATATAATTTACCTGCACAGTCTACATCAGCGCAGTCTTTACGGCTTTATTAAAACAATCTGCAAAGCTTGAAAACACTATATCTAAGCACAAAGGTAATATTCGCGTAGCTTTGCTTAATGTGTGATTATATTTACTAATTCGCAAGTAGTGGCATTAATTTACTCCTGTAGAGTTTCTAGAAGGCTAGCTCCATTTCGTACAACAGACATTTCTATCAAATTGCAATTAAAAATGCACGTGCCAAAATCAGACGCTTCTATAATATATATATTTTTGCATTTTTTATGGGCGTGTATTGTATTGCTTCGAGGTTTTAACATGTCCCATACAAAATAAACGTAACAATTTTAGCAGGTTGCAATAATTCCAAACAGTGTGGATGAATAAACATTTAACTTCATAGGATTTCATGTTTTCAAAAATTGTTCCTTATACTTTTTGTGCAGTAGAAAATAGAATACGGTTTAGTAAATAGAAATTATGTTCAATGAAGTGATTGAACGTGGGTTTTTGTAATTTGAATATTCAACTCTTCGTTTTATCACATTTTCGTTTATGCAACGAGGGAGTATCATATCAAAAACTGCACATATAAAACCAAAGTATAGAATCCAAAAATCGTATAGTATTTCAATGTGAGCATTTCCCACGCTAAAAAGATTTGGGTGTCACTATTCGAAGTCATTAGTCAGTGAAACATATTCTCACAAATCTTTGAAATATTTTATATACAGTCTCAATTTACCTTGTCTTAGCATGTCGTCATAAAAATGAACTCACCATGAGCCTTTGTTACCATGTCCCCATCGGAAATTGTTTAGCTGCAAAAGCGTGAATGTGATGTCTCCGTGTATAATAAACGTAAAAAAATCCACAGGGACTTTTTCTTACTTTGTTAGCAAGCAAATGACATCAGGATGTCTCTTATCCTTAAAATAATCATTTAGTGTATTAATTGCTCCGTCCAGGTGAATAAAGTATGTATTCTTATTAAGCTTCATCCTTGATATCAGTTCAGGTACCTCGTCCTAAATGAAGTTGATAGAAAGACACATGTTACAGGTCTGCATACCTGGTTAATGCATTTAGTTTTATACAACTGGACAAGGCTAAAAATGGCCAAAGTGCATGCGAGCTGGTGCGTACAAGTCATTATTTTAAACCCAAAAAACTGGGAAGGAACTTCAAGGTAAATTAGAAGGGACAAAATAAAGGTGTCAGACAGCGTGTCAGACTCAGCTTACAAATGTTATTTCGCACAACGCAGGGCATCTTAGTTAAATGGCCTTAGTATTGTATTTTTGTTAACCCTTCAATGTTAGATATGTTCTCACCTGTACCAGCCATAGCTAGATTGGTGAATCAACATGACAAAGCTGCCTTTATTGGTGAAACTTTAGGAAGAATGAAGAGGCTCATGGGAGGTAAGTCCCCAAAGAACAACAAGATTTCAGTGACATAAGTAGAGTCAAAAAGGACTTGCAAGCATGCTAGTTAAGATCGTTTCAAGCTGACAAATCGAGAGGATGTGGGATTTTACCGACACATGAGTTTCAGAAGAAAACATACAACCCGTTAGAGTCGACCTTTAATAAATTGGAGGGACATTCATCCAAGTCAAGAAAGAGTATATGCATGGTTTTGAAAGAGCAAGCTAAGGGCGAAGTGGTAAAACAGCCAAGATGGGAAAAGCGTGTCATAAAATGAATTTACAAAGAAGAAAGGAAGTTTTACTGCTATATTTATGGCGCGAAACGAATTTGTAGTTGGCGCCCGCGGGAGCCGCCCGTAGTCACGTGGTAGATCTGCGCGCCGCCGCGCTACGCCGCCGCCATCTCAAGGTTCAGCTCCGCCACTGAAGTGCCCAGGCCTACAGTGGACTGAATATAGGGGCAGTGGAAAAAGCGTCGGCGGCGCTCCGTCGGCCGCCTGAAGCCACAAGTGATGACGGCCGCGAGTTTGCTCTGCTGTTGAAATCCGGGAGATCCGAAGGACAGGACATATGGCATCGCGAACGTTCGAGGGTGGTTTCGGGGATGCGCTTTCGCAATTTATTTTCGTGAATGTGAAATGTTCGGAATTGTGATTATTCAGAGGTTCAATGCCTCAGGATTCCTCGAGGTAAACCCGCATTGACCGCTGACGCGGTGCCTACCTTTCTACCCGACTTGTCAGCCTACCTTTCTAAGGAAGGGCGTCAGAAAATGCGGGAGAGAAAGCGCCTTGTTGTGTGCCCGACAGAACCTAACAAGAAAATGCGCTTGGTCTCGTTGCGATGTCTACCAGCAAAATTCGTCAGATGTCACTTTGCAAGACGAGAACTTCAGCCTGAACGTGACGGGACCCAGCGAACCTGCGGGCCTTCAAACCATTCAAAACAACCTCAGCATTCCGAAAAGGTGAACAAGGCTTGACGTGCCAGATCTGGATGGGCTTTTGTATATCAAAACAACTGTCATCAAAAATTCGTTTGCCATCGCCCAGGCGAAGTTGCTGATCTCCACCTTGAGTTTGAGACGCTGTCTGTCAACCTTCCTCTGTCCATTAAATTTATCTTTAGGGTACTTCCCAATATCAGGGATTAGAAAGACGTCAAGGTTATCGCTTTATCGAAATATTGCAATCCATCTTAATCACTTAGGATTCAGAGTTGAATATAGCTCATTATTGGTATGTCACTTTTAATCAGGTATTTGAATGCCGAGAAATGAGATGTCTACTAAAGGTTTCTCCAATGTAGAGACGTCACTTCAGTCAGGCGTAGCCAGGAATGTTTTTAAGGGGGGGGGGGGGGGGGGGGCTGATGTGACTGGGACGTCCATGGCTTGGGGTGTGGAGAGAAGGAGGGGGGGGTCAAAATGCATGTGTATATTGTAGGGTAGGCTGAATTTCAGGAAAGGGGAGGGGGTAACTGAAACCCCATAAGCCCCCCCCCCCTGGCTACGCCCCTGGTCACGTTGATGATTTTAGACATCCTGGAATGGGTACTTACTTGTTCGAGTTGAATTTATGTTATCAACTAAATAATATCGTCTTAACCCGGGTTACTTAGAGCCAATGCATTTTAAGATGAAATGATAATTAAAATTAATTTTTGTACGTTTTTAGATGAAAAGTCACTTTACCAACGCTTATGTTTATTAAAGTAACCGATTTTGAAATTAGTTTGGATTTCTGTTCTCTTCAGCACTATAATAGGCCATCACAAATGTTTACATGTACGATACCAACCTCTCGTACTGGCCAAAAAGCGTAAACTAATATGTACACTCCCCTAGAGATTTACTGTGGGATAATAGTGTGCAATCTTACAGAATGTATGATCCTATAAAGAAGTGTGATC
>JABSTQ010002743.1:0-23716 GCA_013358835.2 Ixodes persulcatus
GGTAGCGATTGCTTGTGCTCGTTCTATCACGCTTCTAAAACCGGGCGATCACTGCTGTGCAACGTCAACATTGCATAAACTGCCGTTACTTGTGCTCGTATTGCATCGTGAGGAAACGACTATGACTGGGTAAACAGGAAGAGGGAGAATGAGTGCGTGGGATTTGTTGAAGTTTGAATCAACAAATCGATCTTCAACGAATGCGATAGTATTGAATTTACGCAACCAGCTATGTGAGTTTTCAGATGAAGTATAGAACGGTATATACCTGCCAAGTATGCGATTCGTGTTCTGCCAGTGATACCTCAGCTAGATTAAAAAGCAAAATACGCGTTGCAAAAAAAAATAAATAAAAAGTTTACGGTGACTCGAGCCGTTTCCGCGCCGAATCATGTTTCACGTAAGCCGATTGATGCACGATGAGGGGTCTTCAATGATAAAAAATATTTTGATTACGATTATTTGCAGCGCTAAAAATTTGAAAGCCAAGCAGTGAAGACAAAGGTGTTCTTATAAATATTATACACATTTTATTAAACACTCTTTGAATACGCTGCCGTCGTAATGTCCTTGACTTATTGGCCAGCTTGTGGCGGACAGGGAGGTCTTGCAGGACAATATGATAGGACCTACACTAAACCTGCCGTGCTTCGAAAAAATGTTAGTCCAATGCATACAAGCTTGTTCAAGGCGGACGGAGCGTTGCGCATCCGGCAAAGCGCATTCGGTCGCTGCACGCGGCGTTTCTTTTTTTTTTTTTTCGAGCAGCGAAATAACTTTTAGTCAAGCAGCACGCCCCCTCTTCAGCGGGTTAAGCCGGATTAACGGAGGCGTCTCCTAATCCATTCTCCGTGTAGGCCAGGGTGTAAGATAGACAGGTGGGGAAACGGCCCATAGAGGCCTACAGCAATGCCGTGACCGGATTGTGTACTCGTCTGCTTGCGGGTACCCCCGATTTGCGACAGATGGCGCTGCGGCGAGAAGAAAAAAAATCTCCGTCGGTTTAGCCGGTCGCCACCGGTCGCCCACCTGGAGTGAGAGTTCGCGGTGCTCCACATAGATGGCGCCACAAAAAAAGAGAAACCCGAAAGGGACACAATCCGGTCGCTCATTTGGCTCTCGTTTCCCCACCTGTCTATCTTACACCCTGGTGTAGGCCCCTCGGGGGAAGGCGGCGAACAGGTGGCGGAGGGCGGTAAAGGGAGGAAAGAAAGGCAGAAGAGGAGGAAACGCGAAAAAGTGGAAAGCGCGAACTGTACGCCGGTCTTTAAAGCGGCTGTCGCGCTCGCTGACAGCCACACAAAGACACAAAAGCAGGCGGGGACGATTTGCAAAATGCGAGGTCGAAGGGGCATCAACAACGCAGCTAAGTTCCTTCTGCATTTTCGACGATTTAGAGTAAAAACAACAACAAAAAAACGAAGACAACTTTCAAGACAAAACTGCTGTACAGCCAAAGCTACAGGGGAGAGAGTGTATCTCGACCTGTTCAACAGTAGGGAAATAAGGGACGGGGGAATCCCAGCCCTTCTCTGGAATGAGATTGAATGGAATGAAAAGAAAGGCCGCTTCTGCCGGTGACCTTGTCGCCTTGCCTAGTCTGTCAGCGTTCGGCTTCCATTGTGGGCCTCGGAAGATAATCTCCTTTCTTGAGAGCGAAATGGAAGGGGTGCTTATGTTTACGGGCTCGTCGCCACCCGATAGGTCTCAATTATTCTCTCCCGACTCGCTCGCAGTGGCCTCCCATGGCTGTCGTGCCAGCGAAATTGGGAGCGCAGCCGGGACACTTTCTCCCGTGAATGACGATCGGGTACTGAGAATCAGAAGCAGCTCTTTCGCCGTCCATTTGATGTTCTCGGAGTTGGTCGTTGAAGCATCGTCCCGTTTGCCCGATGTAACGGGCCCCGCAGGACAGGGGGATCGCGTACACTTCCTCCACTTCCTCTCCTTCCCCCAAGATTTCCCTTTCCCGTAGTCCCACGGAGCGGGCGGGCTTTGAGCTTGAAGCCGAAAATAAATGTTGTTGAAGTAAACATTGTCCTGTATGTATCGTCCCTTATGTGTCTCCACTTTCTAAATGTTTAAAAAGTACCAACACGCTAAAATAGAACAAGTTCCGGGATTTCATTTTAATTCCCCAAGTGTGATGCGGGAGCGCCGCCACGGAGCCCCGGTCGTTTCCACTCTTTGTTATCGCTAGGATTTGACAGTGCTCAATCACAATGGAAGACGCGCACAGAGCCACGCTCGCTTTTGCAATGCGCCGCCTAATAATGATATCTGTTGAGGAGACGTGCGCACATCAGTTTCGCGCAGCGCTAGCTCGATGGCAGCACTTTCTGTAAAGGCACATTCACACCGAGTATGTAAGCAGTCGCACGATGCGACTAAATCACATCGAAAAAAATAATAATTAGATGGTCACTCTGGCGTGCGCGATGAGCGAGTCGCTTCTCAAAAACTCTCGCTCTGAACGCCGTTGATTGGCTCAGCCTCTCCGCGACTAGATCGCATCGCAAAACGTCGGGTCAGCAAGCGACCACTCAAATCGCGTCGCTTTTTGCTCGCGATGGTCGCATTTGCGATGAAAGTTATCGCGCGACTAGATCGCATCGCCGGTGTGAACGTGCCTTATTGTCGAACCAGTCTCACGGCGCGTCCCGATATTGGCGTTTGTACCTACGCGCGAGTACAACATCCGTCACAGTTTGCGTTTGTAAAGCCTGGTTCAGCCGGGTCAAAACGTTAAGCTAACTTTTGTACTGGAGAAATCAAGAGACACTCAAAATAAGATAAAGTGGCCAGCCGAATAAAACTTGATTTCTATTTAATTAAGATGAAGACCACCCGCGTACATCAAACACCTCATCAGTCGAACTCCAAGGCAGTAAGCCTAGTTCTGGCACTTGTTTGGCAACTTTGGCCCGTAGCTGCCAGATGACAGCCGAACTATCGGGAAGCGAAGCCTAACTTTGGCACTTGTTTAGCGACTTTGGCCCGTAGCTGCCAGATGACAGCCGAACTATTGGTAAATGAAGCCTAACTTTGGCACTTGTTTGGCAACTTTGGCCCGTAGCTGCCAGATGACAGCCGAACTATTGGGAAGCGAAGCCTAACTTTGGCACTTGTTTGGCGACTTTGGCCCGTAGCTGCCAGATGACAGCCGAACTATCGGGAAGCGAAGCCTAACTTTGGCTCACTTTTGGCGACTTGGGCCCAAAGATGCCAGATGTCAACCGAACTACAAGGTAGTAAGCCTAACTCTGGCACATCTGTGGCGATTTTGGCCCGAAGGTGCCAGATGACAGCCGAACTATTAAAACGTGAAGCCTAACTTTGGCATTAGTTTGGTGATTTTGGCCCAGAAATGCCAAATATCTGCCGAACTACAGGGCAGTAAGCTTAACTCTGGCATTTGTTAGGCGATTTAGGCCCAAAGATGCCAGATGACAGCCGAACTACCAGGCAGTGAAGCCTAAGTTTGGCACTTGTTTGGCGAATTAGGGCCAAAATACCCAGTCTGTTGCCAAGGGAGGTCAGGTTTAGCTCTACTTTGGCTTCTTCGGGCTTTTCAATGCCCTAAACTCCCAGACAAATGCCAAGGTGGGCACGGTGGCATCGCCAAGATGACAGTCGTTAACCCCTTCGTGTTCATTGCACAGGTACTGCTGCTTCTGCCGCCGCACTGGGCCTGTGACGCCGTCAAAAGCTGTCCGACTGCGATTCATCGAACTGAGTGCATTGTCACGGCAGTTAACAAGGAAACAGCGACTCATACAGACCAAACTTGTCTTCGGTGGACCTTCAACGAAAACCTGGAATTCTCAAGATTCAAATCAACATCGACATCGGCTACCTCTGCGCCAGCGCTTCCAAGTATAAAAGACCACCCGCGATCTGCACTCCCCTGTGGGCACGGTGGCATCGCCAAGATGACAGTCGTTAACCCCTTCGTGTTCATTGCACAGGTAGGAAAACGCTATCCTCTCCGTTACCGTAGCAACAATCTTTGTCTTTTTTTGCTGCCGTGCCCACGGACCTGTTTTGCCTTGTTGTGTGGAATGCGTGCACGATTTGCTGATTTGCTTATGCTGTGTGGAGATATAGAGACCAATCCCGGTCCTGACACGGCAGCGTTGATGGAAATGTTAACTAATATCTCGGTCGACATTAAGGAAATTAAGCTGAGCCAGGCTGTGACAACATCGAGACAAGAGAAAATAGAATCGCGCCTCGAAGGCCTTGAAGGACTCAGGTCCGTTGTGAACAAAAACTGCGACAAGACGAATCGCCTCGAAGCCACCATCACATCACTCTCAAACAAAATTGATGATTTAGAAAACCGTAGCAGAAGAAACAATCTAATTATTTTTGGTCTTTCTGAACTACATAACGAAGAGAGTAGCACCCTCGAGGATAGAGTAACTAAAGAAATTATTGATGGAAAACTAAATGTAAAAATTAATGGAATCGATCGTATACATCGCCTTGGGAAGCCAGCTCATGGCAAAATCCGTCCTGTAATATTTCCACTCGTAAAATTTAAAGATAAATTGAATATTTTACGCAACTGCAATAAATTAATAGATGAACGACTCTCGATTAGTGAAGACTACTCAAAGCGAGTTCAGGGCATTAGGAAAAAATTACTTGATAGCTCGAAATCAAATAAACTTGCTGGTGATAAGGTCACGCTTACCTATGAAAAAATCAAGATAAATGGCACAGTATACATTTGGAATGAGGCCATAAACGATAAGGCTCCCATATCTGAGGAAACCAGGAACCCCAGTACGTGACCAAGCCCTACTCAAGTCAACCGTGTGTATGAATTTCGATTACTAAACCTAAACGCGCGAAGCATCGTAAATAAAACTGATAAACTTGAAGCTGCTGTTTTGAATACCCAACCTGATATCATAGCAATGACAGAAACTTGGCTATCAGACAACATTCTAGACTGTGAAATCACGCCCACAAACTATACGATTCTGCGCAAGGATAGAGGTTCTCGCGGTGGTGGAGTAGCGATTCTTGTAAAAAATGGCATTGTATGTACCCCCTTACCCGATTGCCCAGAAATTGAGTGCCTGTGTGTTAAAATTGTTTATAAAAATACGTGCTGCTATATACTTGTTGTCTATAGACCTCCCACTTCCACTTCAGGGTTTTTCAAAAGTATGTATAGTTATATCAATGAAAATATTAATGTGAGCAGTAAGATTATAATTGCAGGTGACTTCAATCTACCTTCTTTAGAATGGTCCTCTCTATTGAAATGTACAAAATCATCCCTCGGCGCAGATATCCTTACAGATCTATGTTTTCATTATAACCTCACTCAATTAGTTACTGAAAATACCCGTATTCAAGGAACGTCGCAATCAGTGCTCGATCTCGTCTTTGTCACCGATCATTTCCTGAAAGATGAATACAGCGTAGAAGTTTTAAATGGCATATCTGATCATGAGATGGTTTTATGCTGCTTCAAAACGAACATTCCAACTTCTGGCAATCCCCAGATTTGTAAGGTCTTGAACTTTGACAGAGCAGATGACGTTGGCGTACTCGACTTCTTTGATACACACTTTGATAACTTTCTTCTACTGTCCAAGAGCGAACGTACCACTGTAGATATGCTTTGGAACGAATTCAAAACGGCAGTTAACACGTGTGTCTCATGTTTTATTCCACAACGAACTAAACGAATTAAGAAAAACCCTTGGATAACGCGAGAAATCATCCATGTGAAGCGCAAAATAAATAGGCTTCGTAAGAAGGCAAAGAAAACCAGAACTCCTCTAAATAAGAACAAAATGGCATTACTCAACAGCGATCTTGGACAAAAAATCAAGTCGGCTAAATACAAATTTTTCAATATCACTCTTCAATCGTTTATTCAATCTTCACCCGTCAAATTCTGGAACTATGTAAACCCAAAAAACAAATCAAATCTAGAAACGCTCTTCGGTGACAAAGCAAATCTTGCAAAAGCCTTCAATGATTATTTTCTTTCGGTCTTTACAACAGATAATGGTAATGTACCCTCATTTGCGTCCAATTCCCCAGTCTTGACTGTGAATGACATTGTAGTTACCGAACAGGGTGTTTTATCTCTTCTACTCAACCTTAACACAAAAAACAAAGAGCTGGGCCGGACGATATACCAAATGAATTTCTAAAAAGATACGCGGAATGGGTAACAAAATATCTTGTTATAATATTTACACAATCACTTAACAAAGGACAACTTCCAAAAGACTGGAAGTTAGCGAAAGTCATCCCCATTCATAAATCTGGAGACAAAAACGAACTCGCGAACTACAGGCCCATCTCCCTTACCTCAACACATTGTTCTGAAGCATGTCTCCACCCACATCGAAAATAACCAAATACTTACTCCACATCAGCACGGTTTCAGACGTCCCCTTTCAACAGTGACGCAACTTGTTGAAAGCCTTCACGATTTTTCCACTGTCATAAACAATAGAGGACAGGTTGACGCCATATTCATCGATCTGTCAAAAGCCTTTGACAAGGTATCTCACCCAAAGCTATTGTTTAAGCTAGAGTCTATACTAGGAGCAGGAACAATTCTCAGGTGGATTCAAGACTACCTTTCAGATCGCTACCAGTACGTAGCACTTAATGCGCACTCATCATTCAAAGGCAAAGTTTCATCGGGAGTCCCACAGGGATCAGTACTAGCACCTTTTTTGTTCCTAATATACATAAATGACTTGGTCAAAGATGTGAACGTAAAAATTCGCCTATTTGCTGATGATTGCATACATTATTCACAAATAAATAACCCAAATGACCAGATTAACCTAAATAATGCGCTTCAACACATCATAAATTGGTGCCATGATTGGCAGATGGGAATAAATTCAAATAAAACTGTATTTATGACCATAACCAATAAAAGGCAACAATACTCCTTTACTTACCAGATAGGCAATAACCCCTTGGAACATGTCGGAGAATACAAATACCTCGGCCTCAACATAAGTCAAAATTTGCGATGGGACTCACACATTCACTCCACAACTAATAAAGCTTTAAATAAACTGAGTTTCCTTAAACGTGTCTTAAAATACGCATCTCCTGCCACTAAATTACTAGCCTACAAAACTTTAATACGCCCTATGCTCGAGTACGCCAACGTCGTCTGATTCCCCCACACAGTCTGCGGCATCAATAGGATAGAAAGGGTTCAGAAAATGGCCGCGAGGTTTATTTGCAATAAGTATAGTAGGCACGTCTCTCCCTCTGAACTTTGCAGGCAACTGGGTCTCTCCTCTCTAGAAAAAAGAGCAAAAATGGCTAGACTTAAATTTCTATACGAATTAGTCAACGATCACTTCAACCTACCAAAAGAAAATTATCTTATCCATACAAGCAAACGATTCACAAGGTAAAACCATGGCAAGCTTTACGAGGAAGACGTCGCTCATAATAACTGCTTTAAATTCTCTTTTTTTCCCCGAACCATTAACGAATGGAACCACCTTCCTCAAAATGTTGTTCATTCCTCTTCTATTGAAATCTTCCTCGATTACGTAGAGGCCCACATTTCATCAAACTAATATTTTGTGCTGTTTTTAAAAGTGCAATGTCTCTATTGTGTTGAAGTTGCTTACTGATTTTTCATTCTTGACTTCTATATTTGCTTTGAATATTGACCTGCAAATTGTTTGTTGAATATTTTTTTTTCTGCTTGTACTATTTCAAACTGTACCACTCTACAACAACCCCGAATAGGGTTAGTAGTATTGGAAATAAAAAAAATAATAAATAATAAAAAAAGTTTCGGCCCAGAATTCGGTGCTACCTGGGTAAGCAATCACATTTGAAAAAGAAAGAAATGCTCGGAGGTTTTTTACAGATGTTGTGGGAAGATCAATGTTGTGAGTAACAAGAAAATTCATGATACTGCTTCACAGCGCACAAGATCAGACACACTTAAAAGAAATTTCACGCACACAAAGGAAGAACTCTCACACAGCGCTGTGTGAGAGTTCTTCCTTTGTGTGCGTGAAATTTCTTTTAAGTGTGTCTGATCTTGTGCGCTGTGAAGCAGTATCATGAATTACCAACTCGCCGAAGCTGAAGTTCTGACCAAGAAAATTAAGCAGTCGAGGAAGTGCATATTTTAACATTTGTTCACAGTAGTTAGTTTTGCAAATAGGGAGCGTCCGAATTTCCGTGTTTCGAGTAGGATATGTTGCTACTCTTGGCGAAAGAGACGCCGATTCACTAAGGGCATGAAGATTTTTGTGTACTTCTGATTTATAGGTCACGCGTAAACGATATTAATATATTTACAGGCCTCAAATTTAAACTTTTAAAGAGAGGTTCTCTAGGGTGATCGTATAACACATTACAAATACTCCGCAATATTTTCTTTTGTATTACAAGTATTTTGTTTAAATTTGTATTTGTAGTCTTACCCCAGACTAAGAAGGAGTAATAAATGTGAGAGAAAAATAATGAATTATAAATAATTAATTTTAGAATTGTGGGCAGAATATGGCGATAACGATACATTAAGCCTGCGACTCGTGAGAACTTTACCGAAATGTAATTTACGTGTTCATCCCAACTCATTCGATCTATGAATATATCGCCAAGTGTCTTAAAACTAAATGGAATCTCTATTTTGGTTTCATTTAAAGCAATATCACTAGTTATTATATCATTCTTACTTTTTGGGTGAAATAAAATTGCTTTTGTTTTGTTATCATTGATTGTTAAAGCATTACATTCGCTCCAAGTAGCAAGGTCTTTAACATTTGATTTGCCTTTATTGCTAGCTCCTGACAGCAGTTACCAGTAAAACTAGTATCATCAGCGTAAATTGCGCATTTAATGCTTTTATAAATATTGATAATATCGTTAACGTATAAATTAAAAAGGAATGCACCTATTATGCTTCCTTGTGGAACGCCATATAGAATGGGTTTAAGTTCAGAGGAATAATTGTTTATATGAACGTATTGTTTACAATGTACAATATAAGATGTAATAAGAGCTGATGCATGTCCACGAAATTCATACATTTGTAATTTTTTTAGTAGCAGATTGTGATTTAGGTGATCGAATGGTTTGCTGAAATCAATAAAAATACCAAGAGTCTTTTTTTTTTCGTCAAAGCTTTTCGAAATGTATTCTTTTTGCTCTAAAAGTGCCAATTCTGTAGAACGGTGCTTGCGAAACCCAGACTGTGACGGAGTGATTAAACCGCGTTTATCGGTCAACTGTGCCATACGCGAAAGTAGAATTTGTTTCGAGGCCTTTTGAAAACACTGATAAAATTGAGATTGGCCTGTAGTTACCTATATCATTCTTGTCACCTTTTTGTTTAGGGAGATTGCTGACTTTCGCAATCTGCGTTTTTTGGGGAAATACCCCATTGTACAAGCACAAATTAAAGATATACATCAAACAGGGCGATATGAGATCTAAAACGTATTTTATCGGATTTATTTGTATCTCGTCAGCATCGCAGCTGCTACTATTCTTTAGTGATAAAAATGTTTGTGTCACCTCATTATCAGTTACTGGCTGAAGGAATATAGAGCTACTACTTCTGTGTTCGATATAGCGCAAGAATTTTTATCGGGATTATCTCTTGATAGGTTTACAAAATAATCATTAAATCATTTAATGTAGATGGCATCTACATAACACGTGGACGTCTTGTTCTCTGCATTCCGACCGCTAATATGTGGTTCTCAAATCAGTGATTACATGTGTTCACGGTAGTTCGACGGTCGCTCACATAAAAACACTTCGGAACGGGGATTAAAATTATATCGTCAATCTGCAATTCGGCCAAGTAACGTCAGGCAGGGGAGATAAGGAGAGCGAAGAACCTCGCAGAAGCCGTCAGGCATCCATGTGGTAGGCGGACAAAAACGGCACGCAGCAGCCATTCCTAGCATGAGAACCCAAATTTCACTCAGACCAAAGCGGCGAATACGAAAACAATAACACCCACCATATGGTTTACTACGAGGCAACAAAAACGCCAATCATTTTAAACTCTAGTAATATAAATGAATCGCCAAATGTCGCGCGTGAGCGTTTACAATTAGTGTATGCTCGGTGTAAGACACACGGAAACAGCGGTATGTTTTAGCTTTCTTCGTACTGGTGGCTCGACATTTATGGACGATGAAGTATACTTGGCTTACCACTAAGCTGAGAGGGCAAAAGAAAACACCTGCTTGCAGGACCAATCAGATGCCTCCCTTTCATCATCTCACCCCGCTTTCTGCATGTAGCCATGGGCGGGAGTGTGATTGCGTTAGCGCAAGGTATGCCTATATGACTGGTCCAGAAAGCACGTAGCATCTACCGAGCTATCAGCTTAGGTGTGAAGGGAACATAGGTAATGTGTAGTATATGCACAGAGGGGCTAGCACTCATTTGCGGGTTTCGCCCACGTCGATAGCTTTCTCTCGCCGCCGCAATTTCGTGGAGTACGAGCCTGAGAATAGCTTGTTTTTGTAATTCCTAAAGAGTGTCCCGGGAATATCAGCACCTAATTTGTCATGGCGACGACGTGAGGCCCAGTTTTTAAATATTGTTTAAAAGGCTTCTTCTTTCGCTGCGTTAGCTTTATAGTGAATGAAGTGATGATAAAATATTCAGGAACAAAAAGCCAACGTTTGAAAGTAGTGAGGTAGTGTTTCTAGCATTCTTAATGAATTCAGTGAAATAACAAAAAAAAAATATTCCCTTCAAGTGGAAAAACAATTGATCGCAGAAACCACTATTCTTAGTTTTGTGTGAATTGCGATAGCATTCGGCATGCGACTCACGACGCAACTCACCGTGAATGCGACAATACTAATTTTGAGTAAGCATTTTATTTTTTATGCATGGTTTACGACGGAATCATTGACGTCAGAGTAACGGCCAGGCTCCCCCTCCGAAATTGAGTGATTGCTTCGTCTTTGTGTGTAATCGTTTAATCGTCCGACCCAGTGCACTCTTTGAATGTGCAAGCTCTTTCCCCACCATCATTGCTGCTTCGTGTGCTTGTCTTGTACCTTATCTCTGTAATCGTGTAATCTTCAAGCTGTTTCACCACCATTATTGATAATGTACAAACTATCTCAACTCCGGCCGATTATTGCTTCGTAGCGTGAGAGCAAATGTGAATGTGTACGTTCTGCCGCTCCGTGTATCCGGGGCGCGGGATTATCTGCTTGCTGGGACGACTTCGAGAACGACGTCCTAGAACGTCCGTTCTAGAACGTCGTTCTCGAAGTCGGCCTTTGTCGCCGCCCTTTACGACGACAAAAGACAACATATAGGAAGACAACCTCTAGGACGACCTCCAGGGGTCGTCCTAAAGGACCTCTAGGGTTGTCCTCTAGGATGACCCTTATTGGTCATCTTAGAAATCGTTCTAGACGTCGTCCTTGCGATTTTCCTTTTGTTGTTAGCGATTCTTTAATAAACAACACTAACAATAACAGCTATCTCAAGGACGACCCCAAGTAGCACAACACGCCGGGTTGGGGATGGGGCGGTATTGGCCTGCCGGGATACTGATACCGGCCAGTACCGGAAACGCCCCAAGGGGCGACATCGGCCGGGCCCAATGCCGGAATCCGGCCGGTACCGGGAACTTATTGGGAAACCGGGATGCCGGGAATACGGGATGTTCCCAGTGAGCTCCCAACAAAGATCCCCGGCATGGAACCGGTGATACGGTAGGAAACCATCAGTGTGCCAGCGTGTTTCCGGGTCAGAACCAGTCTAATTGCGGATTAGTCCCAGCGTAATAACAGATCAGTGCCGGCGCAATTGCGGGTCCGAACTATTTTATTGGTTTTCATATCTTTTATAGGTGCTGACCGTTTTTAACATGTTTTTCAGACTTGAACCGAAACAAGCCAGTTTAGTATTTGTGCATCTTTAAGAAACAATTCTGTGTGGACAATTGGCTTTCTCCATGTATACAGTATACTCATGGCAATTATTGTATACTTGTTGAGACGACATGTCCCATTCATCTGTCACCCAGATGCATATTCTGGGTAGTACGAGAAGGGAACATACAAAATGTTTTTACCGTGACGTTCTTTATTGTGACTCGTGCATCCATAGCAGCTAGCTCCTCAGCCAGAGTGTCCCTCATCGTCAAAGGCGGTTGGAGCCACCAGTGGAGTGTCCGTCTTTTTAACTCTATTGCCCCTGCCCGCCAGTTGCTTCTCCATCGCGTCAACGCTGCACCCTTGAGCGCGACTTTGTATGGCACGTGTAAAGAGAATTGTCAGATCACAAAGATTAGTTGGGGGATAGGGGAAGCCAATATCTTGCATACTAGCTACACATAAGGTGCTGTTCACACACCGCAGTTTGTGAGCGTTTCCTTTGTGTAAATATAGGTCCCTTACCTCGCCTGCAATTCAAAGGTGACAGAAAGAGAGCACCACAGAGGTAGAAATTCTGGGTTTGGCTACCACGCTAAGGTGAAGATTCTATGGAGGCATATGGCTATTTCATGCAACATTCTATTAATCTGAAATGGGGGGCGAGACGGGGCAGGGGGAGAGAGGGGGCGGGGCGCAGAGATGAGTGGCTAAAAATAGAGCAAAAGTTCCCCAACTGACACTCTACCGACCAAGACCTCTAGATGGTCTTCATTAGATTTTCAACCTGAAAACTAAGAGGATAACAAGACAAGACCAACAAAATCTTTTTTCACAGTTACTTCAAAACGCTGCTTTTGAGTATGAAGGTTCCGAAAATGCTAACACAGGAGTTATTCATAATAGAAAATGCAAGTCGAAGTAAAAAAAAAAACGACAGGAACTGACGACTTAAATTTTGCATACTGCAAGACTTAAAGGGAAACTGAAGCTGTTCTGTATTTGAGGAAGAACACCAAAATAGTCTTCATTTGGCCTCCAGGATCACGAATATCAAGTTTATTTTTCAATCTGGTGCACGGAGGCTGCAGAAATTAATTTCTAAAGTACAGCTGAAGCCCCTCCTTCCCGGGGTGTGGCGTCATGCTGGCAGTTTTCGGAATTTCTGCTCTCGCTCATCTTCAGCTCCTGTCAAACCTATGCACGTGAACTCTTGCTATTTTTAAAAAGGTCAGAAATAGACGTCACGACTGGCGTCAGTGTGGAAAAATACAACTGCCAAGCTTGCAATTGCATGCGCTGCCCACACGAGCGACACGTGCTTGGCGCCCCAAAGATCCCAGTACGACATCACGACTGGTCTGAAGTTTTTCGTCTTTTCTCGCATCTAGTTACACCTTCGGGGAAAACGAAAGCGATATTCAGATTCACAGGACAAAAATACGCCAGAAGTCACCTCTAACTCGTTTTTTTTTTTTCAAGAAGTGTTTCAGCTTCCCTTTAATCGTCAACATATTTCAAAGATTTTGCTCGTCTATTGAGCTCCAATAGAGATACCATCAATTTAAAAGCTAGTAATGAATATGCATTACCGATGACCACCTTGCACATCATGGCGTCCTTGAACCTTGACTTTCCTCGGTAGCCCAGAAGGGAGAACTGCTCCTGGACTTGCTTTGAGAACAGGCGCCCCACCATCTCTCGCACCACCTTTTGCAGGTTCTTGCTGTCTCCTAGAGACACGAGCTGCTCCTCCTAGAAAGACAAAACGTGTTCTCAACATGTCAATAAAGTTATTGACATGCAGATACAATGGTATGAACATGTCTCAAGTAAGAGAATGTGAATGCACAGGTAAATGCAGCAAGCCACACTATATACATGCATCAAAATGTAACAAAATTTACTGGAGAGAGAATAAAATATGTTTGAATATATGGCAACTCTGCTTGTCTGAGACGAAATCAGAAAGATTAAAATATTTCCCTTCATACTCCGCTAAACCTCATTAGTCTATCACATTCGTTGCATCGTTCAAATTGTGCAAACGTTTTGATGGATCATCTTTGGTCATAAGCATCCACTCAGTAATTTTAATAATGTATGTGATTCTCAAAACAGTGCATTCAAGACCCTGCACATCTCGAATTTGCTAAAGCTTAGTCTGCCGGCTAGTCACCCTGCAAATGTATTGCCCATTTTACGACTTTACGAAGACTGGAATTGAAAAAAGCATAAAAAGCAGGAATTGACCAAAACCGTCTTCATAGCCGCACAAACTGGCAACAGCAGCACAGTGTGAGTAGTTTTCTTTCCATATTTTTGTTTAGTGCTCACTCAGTGGTGGCCCTGTAGGCCAATGAACCAACTTACTCAGCTCAAGCCCGCCACATGTAATAATCGCTTGTGTGACTACCGTATGCTATGCCTGGAGACACAGCTACGCATGCAGTCACACCCCTGAATGAAGTGGCGGATGCAATGAGAGTTACTCTTTCACCTTGGAAAATTTATTTGCTCTCATAGGGTGACCTTTGGTTAGGACAGGTTAACGTTTCATTTTGGAAATGCACTACTTATGTAAAGTAAAGATGCAATTAATTAAAATTTATCCGGCAACCCTTTACAAATTTGTTTGGGCATACGCACATGGTGGGCACGCTCAAAAGCGATTTTGGACCAGGCTAAAAGTTATTTTCAAGCATGTACCTTTACTTCTGTAGCAGATGTCAAAAGCACAAATGAATTTATAGCCTTAAATATATAGATCTCTTGACTATAGCCTCAAGTGAGAACAGGAATAAAACCAAAAGAAGCCCGATATATACTACAGCATCTCGATCCTTCTGCCAAGCAAGCGTTAAACACAAAAAGCACGCAGGCGGATTTGTGCGTGCTCCGCACACATACTCACGGCGAGATAAAACGGATAAAACAGGCAGAGGTGTCGAAGGAAATCAGCATGATTTATGATTATTTGCAGGCCGACATTTTGTAAGCACCAAAAGGCAAATGTGTTGGGCGATTTCACTTCCCCCATTGTGAAATGTTTTACTTAAAAGAAAATTCAAGAAGTTGCAGTTGAAAAAGACTTAAAATGCCGTTCAATGAGGATGCACATGAAGGCCTCTTGTCTACACGACCTTCGGATTGAAAAAAACTGTTCAAAAATGTAACGACGCACAAACAGTTAATTTTTAGTGGCCACCGTCCAGCATTTCTCCCTTCAGTAGCCTCTATGAAACACAGTTTAACAATTGCAGAAACTATACGCAGGCTACTAAAGCTGACTTGCGAAACGTGCAACTGGCGTTGTATCACCTTGACACAATTCTATCGCAGGGTTCAGTTTAAGGATGTCCCTTACAATAAATAGCCTTCCATCGTGCATTGGCTGTGCGTGCACTCTGCTGTTGTAAATAACAGACGGACGGTAATGAAGGCGGGGCATCTTACTCATTTTTAATTTGCCACCGACTGTGCTTAAAACACAGTTTGGGTGGGCGTACATTTGAAATTTTACAGTAAAAGGCTTCAGTCCACATTTCAACCCCATTTGGATAAATCTTCAGATAACCCGAGTTAAACCACAAAGTAAGAATCGCAGCCTTATACCCGTCAATATTGTGAAAAAGAGGACACATAAATACCGGCAGTGTCCTGTTGGTGAAGTCCTTCAGCTGCGCTTCTGCAGCACAAAAACTGTTTCATGTTGCTGAGAGGCATCAGGAACAGCTTGGGTGGTTCAGGCCTGGTCAGTTCCTGGGGTGTCTCCTGTTCCCCGGATTTCGCCTGCTCTCCCTGGTGCTTGAAGACACCACGTGCCTGAGCACCTGCCCAACAGACTTGCAGTTCCCTGTTCTGCTGCTGTAGGTGCTGTTAAGAATGGAACCTTCGGCGACCTTCTTCCGAGTTTCAACGCTGCGGAAACGAGTCACGATCTGTCCGGGACTGTCACCCGCCTGTCGGGGCTTGCCCCGAAACGAGTCTCAACGCGTCCGTGAGGTCAACGGGACGTGTGTGTGTGCGTGTGGGTTCGTGCGCTCCGGAAGGGGAGAGAGGCAGGGCCTAACTGCGGAGAACCATGGCTACGACGCACTTCTGGCTACGACGTGGCGGACTTTGCTACGACGCACTTGGCGGTGATTTGTTACGTCGCATCTGCTGCCCTGGCGGGGAGTGAGGAAGAAACGGACCCTATATAAGGCGGAGCGTGAGGCTGCTCCGTAGTTCTCTCGGATTTTACGACTGTATCGCCACCATGTAATTAAACCGTTCGTTACGTTACCAATTCTCCCACCTCCACTGGACCCCTGGGTTCTTCACTTCGGGGAATGGTCGTCGTCACGAGCCAGGAAGCCTCCGGACGTGCGGCTTAAACCCCGCCTCGAACAACTGCTTGGCAGCGGTTGGGATCGGACCATGCGACATCGTGCTACATCTGTGGGTGAGCGTTTGGACTTTGCTTTGAGATTCGCCAGGCTTCAGATTATGGGTAATTCATTTCTAACTGCTTGGAATCCTTAGTGTTTGACTCGTGCGCTAGGTTTTGGTACAACCTCGCGACAAGTTTTAGAACAAAGCCAAAGCTAAAAAGCAGCAATCGTGGATCTAATGAGGTTATTGACAACAGATTTACTCTGTTTATGTGAAGAATTGGGTGTGGAGGTGGAGCAAAAGATGAAGAAATCTGAGATCAGTAAAGCGATTTCAGAGAGCGCAGAAGCAGAGGAAATTAAAATTGCGCGGGAACTGCTTCAGAACGCTAAAAGCGAGGCTGCAGCGAGAGAGGAACAAGCGCAGGCTGCAGCGAGAGAGGAACAAGCGCAGGCTGCAGCGAGAGAGGAACGAGCGCAGGCTGCAGCGAGAGAGGAACGAGCGCAGGCTGCAGCGAGAGAGGAACGAGCGCAGGCTGCAGCGAGAGAGGAACGAGCGCAGGCTGCGACAGAGGAGCGAGCGCTGAAAAGGCTAGAGCTCGAAATTGAACAACAGCGATTAAACTCGCAGAACAGTAGAGTTGGGGCTCCGGTACGAGCAAGTGAGACCGAGTCGTATCAAATGAAGAAGCTCCTGCAGCCGTTTAAAGTTGGGGAAGACGTGGGCCTATTCTTAGTTAACTTTGAGAGGACATGTGATAAGTTGAGCTTCGCCCCAGAAACGTGGCCGCAACGGCTTTTGACTTTGTTGCCCTGTGAGGCTGCAGAGGTTGTCGCGCGCCTTAGTGCTGGAGACGCGGACGACACCGACAAGGTGAAGTCCAGCCTTTTGAAGCGGTTCCGCCTTTCTGCCGAGGCGTTCCGTCAAAGGTTTAGAAACGCATCTAAAAAGAGCAGCGAGGGCTACTCGGAATTCGCGTACGGGCTTAAAACCAACTTGATTGGAATGGTTGAAGAGCGAGGAAGTGTACGAAAGCCGAGACAATGTAGTCGAGTGTGTTTGCCTCGAACAGTTTCTTCGTAGCATTCCGCAGTCAGTCAAGCTCTGGGTGCAGGATAGGGTGGGAGTCGACTCTGTCAAAAGGGCTGCTGAGCTAGCCGAAGAGTACGCAACGCGTAGAAAGCTGAGCGGAGAGGAAAGCGAACCCGGCCGGAGCGATCAGCGCAAGACCTTCCGACAGGGAAACGGCTCGCGAGAAAACGGGCCCTAGAAGCCCGAAGCAGGACAAAAGGTCCCAGAAAAGAGCGCAGAACACTCGAGTGGAGACGAAGCTCGGCAAAGCCCAACAGGGCAGTTCGAGGCAAGGAAGCCGCTCCTGTGCTACAACTGTCAGGAGCAGGGGCACATAGCGGCCAGATGTAAGAAACCGCGGGTTGTGTTCTCGTACGTGAACGGTAGTGACAAGGACCTGAAGCTTCTTCGTCCCTATCTTCACGAGCTCCAGGTAAACGGAAAGCCGTGCAGGGTGCTTCGGGACAGTGCAGCGACGATGGACGTTGTTCATCCGTCGTATGTAACGCCATCCGATTTTACTGGAAAAGTAGTTTGGATCAAGCAGCTGCTCGAAAAGCATAGTGTCTGTCCGCCTATGGCGACAGTAAGGATAACTGGCCCGTTCGGAGAGCTAGTGACAGAGGCGGCTGTCTCGCAAACAGTCCCGTTGGAGTATCCTTATTTGTTTTCTAACCGGTCAGATTTCCTGCTGCGCGAAAGGGGCCAACAACTGGGAGAAGGTCTAGTTCAGTCGTGTACGAGGTCCAAATCGCGTCTGGTCGCCCCTTTGTCGACGAGTGATCCAGAGCCAGAGGCAGCTGACGGGGAGCAAGCACTCCCAGAGTTGGAGGCAGAAAACCGGGATGAGAGGGACCAGGTTGTAGAACAGCCTGACCTCGTAGCACTAGAAAGCCTACGCCGTCCCAACGCGCCGGCGAAAAAGGCGGAGGAAGACGGGATCAGTGAAAGATCTCTCGTAGCTCCGGCGTCACGTAACTTTGGTCCTCTGCTACGAGTATACAGAGTGTCTTTGACAGTCGAGCAGAAGAGCAACCCTAGTATGTCAGGGTTTCGCGGTACAGTTTAGGAGATTGCTAGGACCAATGTGACGGGGCATGCAAAAGGAGGATTGTTTTATCGGCGCTATAAGGACCGCATTTTCACGTCTAGAAATCACGTGAAAATCGATCACTATGATTTCCGCATAAAAAAAAGGAAAGGCAAAATTAATGGCAAAGCCGATGGGTTGAGCAGATTTTTCTGATATCACCAAAACAGTATGGATGATCTCAGAGGTTTTCGTCATCCACGGGAATGAGGATCAAAGTGGGGGCACTTTGCCCAAAATGACCTCACAAATTGCGAAGGGTTTTGTCTTTTGTATTTTGTTCATAGTGACCTCGTTGGAAAAATGAGTTTTTTTGGCGACAGGGGGTCTCGATACCCGGAATCGTACCAAATTTTGGTAATCCGTAATCCAGTCTGGCGGGTCTCTGGCGGATTCCGAGCGTTTGACTGCGGTGTGGCGTGGTGTTGTGGGGGACGTTTCCGCTGATGCCTCTGTTGTAAGAGGTTTGGGAGTTTGTTTAGTTCTTGCAGCGTCTTTTCAAGGCCTACTCCAAGCCCACCTCTTCAGGCCAGCGATTGTACCACCCGTCATTCGAGGTTTCCCTGGCCCCGGAGGGGCTGTTAAGAATCGAACCTTCGGCGACCTTCTTCCGAGTTTCAACGCTGCGGAAACGAGTCACGATCTGTCGGGGACGGTCGCCCGCCTATCGGGGCTCGCCTCGAAACGAGTCTCAACGCGTCCGTGACGTCAACGGGACGTGTGTGTGTGCGTGTGGGTTCGTGCGCTCCGGAAGGGGAGAGAGGCAGGGCATAACTTCGGAGAACCATGGCTACGACGCACTTCTGGCTACGACGCGGCGGACGTTGCTACGACGCACTTGGCGGTGGTTTGCTACGTCGCACCTGCTGCCCTCGCGGGGAGTGAGGAAGAAATGGACCCTATATAAGGCGGAGCGTGAGGCTGCTCCGTTGTTCTCTCGGATTTGACGACTGTATCGCAACCATGTAATTAAACCGTTGGTTACGTTACCAATTCTCCCACCTCCACTGGGCCCCTGGGTTCTTCACTTCGGGGAATGGTCGTCGGCACGAGCCAGGAAGCCTCCGGACGTGCGGCTTAAACCCCGCCTCGAACAGTGCCCATTCGGGATGTGCAGGTCTATCACGACCTTAGCAACTCAGCGTCGAAGGCTGCAAGATAAGCAAGGCATAAGAAAGCATTACCCATTTTGCTGATCAACATTATGCACTGATGATGAGAACGAACGTTTTTAGAAACTTGGGTTTCGGGAAGTTTCAGAAGAACGCCCGAACCTTCAGGTGTTTCGAATGGGTTTGGGTAGCTTTGGAACGGTTGCCAGACACAGTGAGAGTGTTTCAAATTTTTGTAAGAATTTAAGAGACGTTATAATTTGTACACAATATTCATAAATTTAATAACAAAACAGTTGTGTTAATCAAATAACCTTTCTGAAAAAGAGACACGGCCCCAATTTTCGGAACTTTATAGTTTTGGCTTGTATGGTCAATTATGAAAACTCCCACAAAGTTTTATGATGTTTTTTTGACAATCAAAGCCCATAAAAAACGATAATGATTCGTCAGCGACGCACGCGGGACGCACTGTGCTTGGCTGCGATAAGCACCAGTTTAAAAATCTGATATATAGGTCCGTGGCTATTAGGCCTAGCCTGGTGCCTGTACCCTTGTTGGAACTGCCATTTCCTGGGCTTTCAGGACAGCCTTTTTTAACTATCAACCGTCTAAGAATGGGAGAGAATCCCGTAAAGAACACTTGCCCTGGGATAGAAAACGAAACTCAGGCTGCAAGCGGCTGCTCTGTGGTCACATGATACCTTGCGCCGAGGCATATGACGCTTTAGAATGAATTGGCACTTCCAAGTGAAGCACGGGTCGTCAATTGCGTCCCTTGTTAAATAGCAGAAGTTCCCAATGCAACTTTGTTTTCTATCATTTCACTCGCAGCATACAGTGCGTAACATATGATCCACCTTTCCTCGGTTCCGGTAGCAGACGACGCGACGGCGTCTTGTTTCCCGCAGCAAATGGCACTCTGGGGCGGACAAACCCTCTCTTTTTACTCTCGTTAGCAGGAGACGTGTCTGTTAAAGAAATGTCGGCTCCTTCAGTACAAGCCTGCCGAGATCTCAATCTCACCAAACACCAAATTTCAAGGTACAAACACAAGCTACCTATTTCAAGGTACAAACACAAGCTGCACAGCACGGCGCCGAAGCGAACTTGCTGCAGATAAAAACAAGCCTCTAAGCTGCCGTCGAACGTCTCCAGAGTAGGACAGCACCACGGCCGTTCTTGGCAGCATGCAATGCTTTCCCACAGCATTACTAGAAAGTTGTGACCAGTAGCATATTGAAGGACTCGGTCACTACTGTTAATGTGCATGTGTCACTACACTGTAAAACAAAACCGTAAGTCAACATACTTTTTCAAAACTGGAAAGCGCTGTGAGAAGCGCGCACGGGCAAAACGCCGTAGAGGCGACATGACGGCACGAGTCCGTAAATGTGCGGCTTCACATATTTCTTAGTTCAGATCTGTGTTCCCTTTTCTTTCAAGCAAAAACACATAACACACGCCACGTTTGCTCTAGGGATAGTTTTCTTGTTGGCAGATGTCTCATGTAACGTGCCATTCATGCGAATGCGAAGATCTCTTTGAGCGGCGGAGGGAGACCCGCCCGAAAGCCGGCGCACTCAGCTCGAGGACGAAGACAAGCGGGCTATGCGAGCGAGAGGAGCGAGGAGCGACCGTCGCTGCACGGCTGCACCGGCACACCGGCAACACCGATCCGTACGCTTGCTCGTGCGGGAACCGCGATTTCCTGTCACCATTCAACAGCACTAAAAAGGTAAGCTAACTCATTTTCGCATGCGCCTTGTGGGATAACCAAAGTGCAGAAGAAATGAAAGACGCGTAACTTAACGCAATAGCGCAGGCTGAGTCAGAAAACGCGCTTTAGCTTCCCGGCTCAGTTGCACGAGGGAAACTTATCTACGCATCAGACTCGCTCGATGGGCGTGCGCAGGCACAGGGCTCATTGCCATGAGAGTTCGGTTTGCTCTTGGCTCTCCCGAACTCTTTCTGTTCGTACCTTTTTGGCTTTCAGGCGCCGTCACACTTTCGCTTTCGGGCGCGGTAAGAACCAAAGAAATCAAATTTTCACATGAAACACTGAACCGCTCTCGTTGAATAATTATAAAGAGCGCTGTCGCGTACTGAGAGCATGTCGTGTTTTCTCTAGTTTATACAATGATGTTTAGGACAATTTGCTGGATCGCGCATCCGCGCTTGATCGCTGCAGCCCGAGTGCGGCGACCGGACGGCTATCTTGCATGTTGAGAAATCGCGTTTTTGGAGCGTTGCGGAGGCTGGCGGCAGCGTTCTGAAGACACGGTTTCTACTCGTTCGTCGTCATTCAGAGAAGTTCTTTAAAACCCTATGTGAGACGTGAAACTTGCCTTTGAGAACACTTGAAAATTTGTACGGAAGCACAGTGCCGCAGGAAAAAGGCAGAATTCATCGAAAGCAAGTTACGCCGGTCTCGCGGCATGATCAAAGCTTCCTTGGCACACCGAAGCGCTGCGTCTCCGTGCCTTCGCACGCTTGAATGACAATCAAAAATCGACACCGTTTGGATATGTTTTGCGAGTGCAATGTGCGTGAAGCTGTATGGGCTTCTGGAGCAGCCTTTTAGTTTACCCTGACGACTGTATTTGTAACTAAGTGGCGACAGAAGAGGGGGGGAAAGTTTTTTTTTTTTTTTCGTCGTTAGACTGTTTACAGAATACCGTGCGCAATAGCTCCTCATCACTGATCAGCGGTGGCTCCTTATCAACCTACTTAATTTCACTTGCCGTTTGAGCGCGGCTCGCATAGTTGTGATTGGTCATTAGAATGCACACGACCATATGGGCCGCGCTTCAAAGATTTTCATTCTCGCCGTCTTGTACTTTTGTCTTCGAAAACCCTCCTTGCTCCACAGTGTTGCTCTAGTTGTTCTGCCATGTGATCTATTAGAGTATATTTGGAACATAGCCATGGTTAATAGTGCATCAGAGCAACCGTATGGATTGCTTTCCCCCCTTTATTGATAGCAACTCGCCTGAACATCGGGACGATCCAGAACTCCGTGGCCGATACATGATGCAGACATCTATGCATGACACACCTTCAAAACTTTGCCGCGGCGCCGATTCTTGACTGGTATCCAAGCGTGCGAAGGCACAGAGACTCAGCGCTTCGTCATGCCAAGGAAGCTTTGATCACGCCGCAAGACTGGCGAAACTTGCTTTCGGCGAGTTGTACCTTTTTCCTCCGGCACTGCGCTTCCGTAAAAATTTACACATGTTCTCAACAGCAAGTATCACAGCTTACACAGAGTTTTAAAGAACTTCTTCGACAAATGACGATGAACAAATAGAAAAAGTGTCTTCAGCACGCTGCCGCCAGCCTCCGCAATGCTCAAAAAAAAAAGTTTTTCGACATGCAAGATGGCCGCACTCGCGGAGCGGGGATGTGCGATCGAACAATTGTCATAGAGATTAGTGCATTTATATGTAAAAAAAAGCTCTTGTCTATTTATTTATTTATTTATTTACAATTACCCTCAAGGCCCCAAGGGGCATTATGAGGGGAGTGGTTGGTTAGTACAGTTCTAAATTTTGCCTTATCGGTGATGGTGACGATGTTATCGGGAAGGCCATTCCAGTCCACAATAGCTTCTGGTATTTGTTTGGAGGTAGGCCACTGATCTGCACTAGAGGGCTGGATGGCGCATTGAGCAGACAGGTACGAAGCCACCGGAAGTAAGCGGCTTGTCGTGGAAGTGAGCGCTTGACAGGCTTTCCCACTCTTACGAGCGGTGGTCCAAACAGTTTCCAAGGAGCTTGATTTGCTTTTGTTATATCGAGAGAGCCTGCTTTTTGCACAATAACAGTTCATGCAGGCCTGAGAAGTCTTCTTAGAAGCCATTTGACATGTGAGAATTTCGAGATTCTAGTTGATTAAGTGTACATGACCCAAGTTCAAATGCCTCATTCTCAAGATTGATTACTAAAGGGGATTATTAAAACCCACGTGAAAATGCAAGGAAGCGTGAACCAAAACACTAACTAAATGCACTATAAGACCCAGCAAACACTCGACTTCCTAGACAAGCATCGAACTTCCGGTGGCTTCCCTTGTGCCCGACTCGGAGCGAGGCTCAACGCCTTCCAGCGCCCTATGCTAGAGATCACTGAGATAGGCCTACCGGACAAACGACGGCCATGCATGCATAACAACCC
>JABSTQ010002744.1:0-49021 GCA_013358835.2 Ixodes persulcatus
GCCCTGGCGCCTACAACAAGGAGCAACGCAGAAACGAGAGAATTTATCGATGTTTGCCTCAATTTTAACCTGTCCCAATATTAACTGAGCCAACACGTGTCACGCAAGAGACTGCAAGTCTCTTGGACCTGATATTAACCAACCGTCCTGACAGTATGTCGTCATTTACTTACCTACGGGAAATTAGTGACCATAAGGTCATTCACGCTGATTTTATGTTTTCGCCGACGTTGCCCCCTACTCAAAATAAAACAATTCGCCTCTACAACAAAGGAAATTATGAAGCGATAAATAACCATTTAACCAATTTTTTTACTGACTTTGAGGCTGCTTATCAAAGTCGATCCATCCATGAAAATTGGGTACTGCTCAAGAACAAGTTTAACGAATTAATAAATACATTTATTCCTAAAAAAAGTTTTCGTGTTAGCTGACAAAAGCCATGGTTCACTAAAACCCTTAAGAGGCTGGAAAATAGAAAAAAAGCGTCTTTTTCGCTCTGCGAAGTCAAAACCAAACCCATGCGCGTGGGAAATGTACTACGAGGCCGAAGCAACATATTTAAACGCGATCATTGAAGCCAAGCGCTCATTTTTCCCTATTGACTTACCAAACATATTAATCAATAACCCAAGAAAGTTCTGGCAGGTCATAAACCCTCAGCAGACTCCCGGTTTAACTCTTGCCGATGAATCGGGGAATGTGCTTAGCGATAGTGAGTGCGCTAACATGTTTAATATCGCGTTCTCATCAGTCTTTACTCAAGAGCCTGACGCACCACTCCCACCCGTAATCGTAACTATTGAATCGGAAATGCACCCAATCTCATTTTCCACTGCTGGTATTTCATCTATTATTGATAACATCAAGTTGTCATCATCAGCGGGCGTCGACGAAATCACCTCGAAATTTTTGAAGAATTGTAACCATGTATGTTCATCATTTTTTCACTTATGTTCTCGCAGTCACTTTTCACAGGCGGCATTCCAGATGACTGGAAGGCGGGGAAGGTCGTTCCCGTTTTCAAATCAGGCAACAAGGACTCTCCATTAAATTATCGACCCATTTCCTTAACAAGTGTACCCTGCAAAATCATGGAACACGTCATTTATACCCACGTTATGAACTTCCTGGACTCTAACCAATTCTTTCACTCTTCTCAGCACGGGTTTCGCAGGAACTTCTCCTGCGAAACTCAACTAGCTCTCTTTCTCCACGACTTGCTTACCCATCTCAACTCTAACTGCCAACCTGACGCTATCTTCCTGGACTTTGCAAAAGCCTTTGACAAAGTACCTCATAGACGTTTGCTACTAAAACTTTCTCGGCTAGGATTAGACCCTGACGTCTTGAAATGGATACAGGAATTTTTGACTAATCGCTCTCAGTTCGTCCTCGTTAATAACCAGTCCTCCAACTGCCTACCAGTATCATCAGGTGTCCCCCAGGGCTCCGTCTTGGGCCCACTGCTATTCCTCATATATATTAACGATTTACCCTTACACGTCACTTGCCAAATCCGTATGTTTGCCGATGACTGCGTTATTTACCAACCAGTTACTAACATTTCTGACCAAATCAATTTACAGGAAAACCTCAACCGCATCCAGGAATGGTGCGACCACTGGCTCATGTCACTTAATCCTAATAAATGCAAACTCATGTCCTTTCATCGCCGAACCAACCCTTTCCTTTTCCCCTATTCAATTGCTAACACTCCCGTCGAACTAGTACAGTCCTATAAATATCTTGGTGTCACCTTAGGTAGCGACCTATCATTGCGCGCACATGTCACTAACATTATCTCATCAGCAAATAAAAGTTTAGGATTTCTAAAACGCCATCTCCGTACCGCTCCCCAAAGCATAAAACTGCTAGCATACAAATCACTCGTAAGGTCAAAGCTAGAATACGCATGCCCCATCTGGAGCCCGCACCAAGCCTATCTCAGTTATGCACTCGAGCAGGTTCAGAACCGCGCCACCAGATTCATCCACTCATCTTACTCGTACAAAGTCAGTATCTCATCCTTAAAAGCTGAATCGGGCCTCTTAGACCTCTCCTCTAGTCGCCAAACTGCTAGCTTATGTGTATTTCACAAATTTTTCTATTCTCCGCTCCATCACGCGCCCTACATCGTACCCCACGCCCGCATCTCCCTCCGAACAGGTCACCCTTTGCAGGTCACCCGTCACCGCACTCGAACTGCCACTTTTTTCAATTCCTTCTTCCCCCGTACTGCAACAGACTGGAACGGCCTTCCCGGCGATGTTGCTACGATCACCTGCCCATTAAGGTTTGCTGAAGCTGTGTCAACCATCAATCCAGCGTAACAACCTATACGCCTCGCAAGTGGGCTCATTTTCGTCTTCTGCGCATGAGAAAGGAAGTAGCGGTGAAGTCAGAACGCCGAGCCCTGATTGGCTGATCGCGACCCCCCTATCTGAGCGTCGTCTGCCCCTTTGCAACGTCGTCTGCGTCTGTCTTACCTTTCCTGCGACTTTCGGAAGTGCAGGTCTTTACGAGCGAGCTCGACTTCGCCTTTCAGAGAGGGCAGACGAAATAAATCGAGCGGTACGTTGTTTTTAACAACTAGCAGACGCGCATCAAGGAGAGAAGTCAAAGGACTCACTGGCGAGGTGTCCCGAGGTGCCGACGTTTGTTTGCTAAGAACCGAGAGTGAGCGTGTTAGTGTCCGCAAGTTCCCTCCCAAATACTTTTTCCCTCCTTTCGTGTGCGGCGAGACTCCTCACTCTTTAACGGCGTCGGCGGGTCGGCGCAGTTAACATCGTCTGCTTTACGTCTGCTAGTCAAAGCGGTGGCTGCTTTACCTTTACTGCGTCTGTCGGAGATTCACCGCTTTTTCACCGGCGAGAGTCACCGCTGCCTCGGAAAACAAGGAAATGACAAGAGGAAGAGATTGAAGGGTTCACAAGGGTCGCGCGGGCATATTCCATTCAGCACGCCAGCCGGTCGTGGGCAGACAGTCTTGGCCAAGGACCGTCGGAGTACCGCTGTGCCTGCTAGGCCTATCTGCCGAGCTCCCTTACTCGGGGTCGGTGGAATCGTGGCCGTTGGAGCATTTCCCGGGTGTTTGTGGATCCAGCGTTCTTGTTCGTCGTGGTTTATTTCAAGTACTTTTTACTTTTTTTTCTTGCTGCTTGCAGTCGGGACGCGTGAGAAGAGCACGTACAAAAATAAACGTCCATTGATCGTCGCGACCAAAAAACTGAGCGACGCTGTCGGCCACGCTGAGTTGATCGTCGTAGGATTCCGTCGTAACCTGAGCAAAACTTACGATAATTTCGTTTCGTGAAAACGAATTTGTTCTCACGTTTTGTCTTACGCACTCTTTTGGCGTAAGATGGTTTTGTGAATCTGGCCTCTGCACTTCCAAAAGTCGCAGGAAAGTAAGACAGACGCAGACGACGTTGCGAGCAGACGACGTTGCAAAGGAGCAGACGACGCTCAGATAGGGGGGTCGCGATCAGCCAATCAGGGCTCGGCATTCTGACGTCACCGCTACCCCCTGCGCAAGAAGCAGACGAACTTGCTCTCCGCATTGTTCAAGTTATTGTTTTTTTTTAATATTTTTCCACCCCTTATGTAATACCCCTCTCGAAGGGGTCTTTAAGGAAATAAAGTGAAGTGGAGTGAAGTGAAGGATCTGGTTTTCTTCTTAAATGACCAGCTGCTTAGTAAAAGATACAGCTTCAGTGTGTGCGAAAGTATTTCTGATCATAAAATGGTGCTCGTGTCAATTTTTCTGGACCAAAGATTGAGAAGTTCACCCGTTCTGTTAACAGTTCCAGATTTTAATAGTGCTGAAGAAAGGCTATTCTCGATTTTGTAGTTGTCTTTTGATGCGTTCCAACAATTGTCTATGGAATGTGGTTCTAACATCGAAGCGTTGTGGCACTGCTTTAAAAATATTGTAAACAAATGTATATTTAAATATGTGCCTCATCGGAAAAAAAGTCTGACGTTTATAATGTTTGGATCAACAGAGATAATCTGTATTTAAAACGCAGAATCGCCCGAGTGAGAAAGAATTCTAAACAGAGTAGAACAGAATCATGTCGTCGGCTTCATTCGAAACAAAGGGCACAACTTAAAGTCCGAATGTTAGAATCAAACCAAGTATTTTTCAATACTGCGCTCCGTTCTTTAATGAAACGTTCGCCACAAAAGTTCTGGCGTCATATTTCACCAAAGGATAAATCAACTACGCAAAGCAGTACAAACGGATGCAAGTTCAATTACTTTTTTAAATCGATCTTCACTAATGATGACGGCGTAGTCCCAAGCCTGCAACTTACCAACGAAGATAGAATTAGCGTCATTTTCAGAAGTCAGGAGGGAATTCTTATCTTACTCTAAAATAAATTAGACAATAAGAAATGTGTTGGGCCGCCATCCGCCATCCCCTACTGCGCGGTGCCGAAATGGCGAAGGCGGACGTCGCCGGCGATCTTCCTTGGCTAGGTGTTGCGTCTCGGCGTCGCTCCCTATAAGCAGCCAATCTAGCGCGGCCTCAGTTGCCATGCGTACTATCGCCAAGCTAGCCAAGCCTTTCGAAAGATTGCACCCCACCGCCATCTGTCGGCGCTTTCAAAAGGTGTTGCCTAGCCAGTTTCCACTGTTGGTGGGGTTATGTCGCAATCCCGGGGCGACAGTGCGAACTTTAATACGTGCACTGCAAACCAGACCAGCGTCAGCAGATGTACAAGGCAACTAATGTAAATAGCAGCGATCGCTTGTTCGCGCTGACAGTGTCGCGCTATCTATGTGAAGGATTATGACCAATGGCGTATATGTGATCAATAAAGTGGAATGTAAACATTTATAAACGCATATTTTGTATTTATCTCTTTTGTTGAATGTTGGTAATAGCCCATAATTCATTGTGCTCAATATCCGTCATTGTCCCTCAGCCTTGATTCTTCGCTTTTACATGAAATAAGCTCTTCAAATTTCTTAACCGCCTTTACATCGCTCAAATGCCTCTTACTTTTGTTTTACGGAAGGTACCTGCAAAGAACGTAGAAGAGGAGGAAGATGTAAGACAATTAGTTTCACGTCAGAGCTGGATAGTTTAAAAAGACAGCAGAGTTATCACTAAATAAACCGTATTTGTGCCCTTCTCAACCAGAAGAAGAAGAAAATAGATGGGGCTATGGAGAATTTGCCAGCCTTGAACCACATTTGTAGCACCCTCGTAAGACGGTGTTAAACTATTTAGAGTATCTCCGGCTGCCCCCTACACAGAAGAGAAAAAGGAAACAAAAGTAATCCAGGCCCAAGCTGTTTCTTTGAATGACTGAGCACTTAGCAGAAAAGACCGGCTCGCTAAACATAAATGTTTCGCCGTGCTTCCACATGTATTTGGTGAATGTTGAACCTTCTTGCACCGACTTCAACGTTGAAAGAATGTGCAGCTTATATTTTGATATGGTTTACCTTGGCAAAAGTGAGAGAAAACGTGCCACCTTCAACCAAAATAATTCCACTGCGTAGTAGAGGGGAAAAAAAAAGAAGCGGATTTTCCCCCGATCTGCAGTTGCGTGCGGCGATCATAGAAACCACGGTGTGACGTCATTCGGAGTACACAAGCTTTTGTGGCGCCATCCATCGGAAGTCAACAAAACCATTTTCTCTCCGCCGCTACCCTCCTCATCTTTCCCGTGGCGAGCCGTCTTTTGTATCGATCGCTCGCCGCGATGATAGGGGATCTTCAAAACAAAAACGGAAAGCGGGAAGCTCGCAGTTTTCGAGACGAAAAACGGGAATCGTCAACGCTTTCGTTCCGTTTTTTCTGTTTGGAGATGATTATTGTCGGAGCAAGACGGAGACATAGGGGAGAGAAGGTGCGTGTGACGTCGAGTCAATCGTCAGAAAGATGCCACTCAAAACCGTTTTAGTAGACAGAATAGGATATAATAGTTTTATTTACAACATCCATCTTCTTGTACAGCACACTAACGAGCTGCCGGAAGCCTCAAGGGCTTGTGTGACTAGCTCGGCAGGTCGTTTTAGTAAATCGTTCCGATACTTCCGATAACTCGATAACGACACCCGATGGCGATACGATGCAAGTACAAAGGCGGCGGCTGAGTATCGTGCATCGTTATCGAAGTCATCGGAACGATCTACCAAAACTCTTTACTGGCTCGCTTCACCAGCTCCTTCACGGAAGGCGTCCCTCTTAGCCTCTCTCTTCCATGCTCCGGTTCGAAGTTCCTGTTATCTGCTTCGCGCCTGCTTTGCCTTCATTCCTCCTGCACCTGCAGCACATTGAGATGGCATCCGCTTTGTTTCCGATATTGAGAGGGCGGCCGATGACGCCCAAACTAAATTAGCACAGCCAAAGCCTTTACCTTCTCCTCATTTTCCTTGTCTTTCTGATTGGTTGCACCCAATGATTTCGTCACGAACGCATTCCAAGACCCCACCCAGGTGCCCCTCGTCAAAAAGCAGAATGAAGCGGAACGCGTCGGGAAGACTCTCAGCTAAAAGTGCAGGCTTCTCGCTTTTCGTTGTTTGGTTTGGAGACACTTTAACGGAATCGGCCCTTGAGTACGGATTGTCACCAGGAGTTGCGCGACGCCGCCGCTACCGCGGTTCATTCTGGTACCTAAAATTTTTCCCCACTTTTCCGGCCGCGTCAGTGCGCGTTGTATGCCCGGCGTTTGGAAACTTTTGGGTTGTCGCGATACTTTTATTGGGTGTTTCCTCATAGTTCTCAATAGGTGGCTTTATATGTTGTGTACTAGGGGGCTACAATAACCGCACTAGGAAAAAACGCATCAAAGTGTATGCATTCCATAAAGAGAGGAGCCTCCGAAAAGAGTGGCTAAGAAAGGTAAACACTGCCGGACAGAGCGGCAGGACAAATAACGATTTTAGCTTTGTTTTGCGACTTGTTTCATAATTCATATCTATCCCATTGCACGTCAGCTAAAGACGGTAAGGTTGCAGGTGAAGCCCTGCCCGTATAACAGTTTGATCATCCGCTTCCTATCCGCGTCCGCAGAATTCGTATCCGGATCCGAACCGCATTTGCAATGTTCTTAAATAATTGTATCCCAATCCCATTCACATTCGCGAACTTTGTATCCACATCTCAATCGCATTCACAATATTCGGAACCACATTACACTCTCAATCCGCATATAAAGTTTATACGGTACTTATATGGGCTAGGTGGAACATATCTAAGGTGGAGAAGCGCCGAAAAATACACGGACAGACAGAAAGACAGCAGGAGAGGGCGCACTCTACACTAAAATTTATTTGAAAAGTGCACATATATATACCCGACAGGCATACTAATCCTCACTCATCTTCGCCCAGCCCCCGTTTAAAAAGGCTCATATTTATCCATGGAAAGGCCTAAGGAAGTTTTGCTAATGCAATCACTCCCCCTGCTTTTAATCTCGAAAGCCTCGCGTAATTCCCTCGACACTTTGCTTTTATACTTGGCTAGGGTCTTAGTGTTGTGGTATAACGGCACGCAAGGGCACCTGCTGCAGTGAACCGCAGGATGCCCGGACGATGTCGTCCTTGTTGACGTAGCGTGCTCTCGACGCGCGGTTATTCAATCTGCCTGATGCGTGAATGACCGCGCGCGAGGGCACGCTGCGTCAACAAGGACGACACCGTCCGGGCATCTTGCGGTTCACTGCAGCAGGGGCCCTTCCACGCCGTCATTCCACAACACTAAGATCCTTGCCAAATACAAAAGCAAAGGGTCGAAGGAATTACGCAAGGTTTTTGAGATTAAAAATAGGGGGAGTGATTGCATTAGCAAAACTTCATTAGCCCTTTCCATGGATAAATATGAGTTTTTGAAACGGGTGCTGAGCAAAGATGAGTGACGATTAGCATGCGTGCCGGGTATATATATGTGTACTTTTCAAATGAACTCTAGTTGAGTGTGCGCCCTGTCCTGTTGCCTTTCTGTCTGGCCGTGTATTTGTTGGCGCTCTTACACTGTACATATTGCATTACAAAATGAAACATGTACAAACATTAAAAGAAACGTATATTTGGATGGTGTACTATAAACCTTCTGCTTATCTTTGTACAACAAACTCTTCGTGTCAGAGTACGGTGAAAGTCCTTTTATCGTAATTTGTTTTATCGTATGTACAAAATAAGCGATCATTCCTCCAGACATACTTCGCATCGCTGTCAAGATGATCGAAGTTATGAGATCTTCTTTCGTGTATGTTAAACTCACACTTTGTCCAGAAGATGCGCTGAAAAGGAAGGAGATTCTAATATCTATCTTCCTTTTTGCTTTATAAGCCTACTTCAAGCAGACAGCTATTTTATAAACATGAAAATTAACAAATTACAAGCTAAAAACATTGTCATTTTATTTAGGCCAAGCAAAAAGGCGGGAGAGGAAAGGCGCTCACTCACCGCAGCAAAGTACTCGTGCATATGTGCTAAGGCGCGAGTACACTATTATGCAAATATGACAATAATCAATAATGGCAACACCTCCTATCGGCTTCACTTTTAAACATGGACCCACAACTGCCTGCACGGAACCATAAACTTTTGTGCCAACTGTCGAGAAAAAGAAAACGAACACACGCCCAACGTTTCACTTGTCGAGGTTGCTGTGTAGAAGAAACAGAATATCGTCAACATGGAGAGATTCAGATTGGTTCGCGTCCCTTAAAATACCCGCTAATGAGAAGCCTTCCTCCGTTGGTGCACTTCATGCTGGGATGGCATACACGAACTGCGCTACATGAATGAGGTGCGGAAACTCGTGATGGCGAGAGTACCACCACTCCAGAAGATTGCATTCAGTCTCCTCGATCTACTTATAGGCGGAGAAGCGACTTGCAGGCTGCTTCAATTTTCTCGTGACTTGTACGTTTTGGGTTTTCCTTGCCCAAAGAGCGTTTTCCGCTCTTTCCCTGCCAAACAATAACACGCTTTTCCGGTACGACTGATGCTCTTGCATTGTTTAGTTTTTCTATGGACAGCATTTTTGGTGAGATAGAACGTTTAAGAATGGCCTTCGATAAAAATAGAATCTTTCTTGGCGTAAATAACAGTATTTTTTTTTTCCAAATCACCACCTTTTAGCTAAAGGGATAGTTCGCTCCCGCAATACATTCGATGATGCACTACACAGTATCACTTACATATTCACTCTAAAATCTGGGGTTGCACACGTTTATGGGCCGTCTAGGCAAAAAAAAAAAAAATGCAGATCCAAACCCTCGGATATCCGCGTCTTATCTGTATCCGCAGCCCCTGGCATTCACATCCTATCTGCAAACCGCCAAATCTGAGTAAATTTTATCTGCATCCGTCAGTTTACTGCGGATATCTACGGATTATTCGCGGGTAATCCTTGGATATGCAGGACAGGGCACGAGAAATAGTCAGGTGTGCCGAAGTGTTCCGTTCTTTCGAAAGCCCCTGAGCACTCGCTCCGCGGCAGTCTATCTTAATCAGAATTTCCGCGCTCCTTTCCGGCGGCCGTTTTTAATACATCTTTTGTTAGATGTATTTTGGTGGTTATAACTGCGATTGCGGTGCCATTATTTTTATTTTTAATTAACAATACTGTCGGCCTCCTTTTGAAGGCCGATACAAGAGAGGTGAGCAGTGGATAATAATAAACGTACACAGTCCTATAATAGTGGTAACACACGACACAAAAAAAGTAACATTGTCTATAACATTAGTAGATACATCAATTCAGACTTTTTTTTCTTTTTGGAAAATACAACTGTTTTAAAGACGACTTAAACATAGACATATCTGTTTAGTTTACCACACATTGTGGAAGACCGTTTCATTATTCAAGTTTTTGTGCGAAAAGGAATATTTAAAAACATTCATTCTACCGTAGTATGGTTGAAACGCCTTGTCGTGAATTAACCTTCGTGATCGCTTATGCCCTTCTTTCAGATACAACCCAGGGTAATTTTTCATTGCCTGTTATAAAGGGGAAAAACATTTTTAGCCTTGCAATAATATCTGGAAACCACACTGACTCTGCATTCTAGTCACAGAGCCTGTTCGTTTGTATTTAGAGAGAATAAAACGCACAACCAACCTTTAGATCTTGTCTAATTTGTCTTTGTCTATCCCCTTATTACGACTCCATACCACATTCACATACTCCCAAAAAGGACGTATAATTGTTTTGTAAGCAGTTGACTTTGCGTCCAAGTAGCCGTATTTACCCTCCGTCGTATCAAGCATAGACTCCGTTATGCCGAAGAACAAACATTATCCATATGGGCCCGCCAATGTAAGTTGTGTGAGATGGTGACATCAAGGTACTTGAAACTGTCCACATTACACAAGTTAACATCCCCTATGTTATTAAAAAATGGAAAACATTATTTTTGTTTTGCTACGTTAATGTATGCAGACTTACGAAAATGTATCTGCAATTTCTAGTCATCTCGCCACTGCCTTAACAATTTAAAAATTTGGTTTAGATTCATTTTGTCTGTAGTGTTGTTTACAGAAGCATAAAGAAGGCAATGCTACACAAAGATTTACTTTAGTTGGTGTTTTAATGTGGGTATCACTATCATTTATGTAAATCAAAGACAACAATGGGCCCAATACAGAGCCTTGAGGGACCCCTAAGGCTACAGGTAACGCGCAGATAGGTTTGCATTAAATTCAACTCCTTGGGTTCTTTATGATAGCTATGATTCAATCCAATTGACAATACTAGAACATAAACCTGGTGCTTTCAATTTTCGTATTAGTGTCCTGTTTGACATACAATCAAATGTCTTCGAAAAATGGACGCTAATAACATCAACTTGTTGCTTATTGTTTACGGCGAAATAAAAGTCATGAAACGTCTACAAACTGGGTTACGGTTGAAAAGCCGGACCTAAAACCCTGCTTGTGGGGGGGGGGGGGGGGGGGGGGTTAAACATTCCATGATCCTCTAAGAAATTAAATATATGTTTTGAAATAATATGATGCAGTACTTTGTAGCAAACATTTGTCAACGATATGGGCCTGTAGAAGCGTAGAAATCTGCCCGAGTTGGTGGTGCATCGGATTGAGAAAACAGCTCAAACGAAACGACGGACCAGTAGAAGAGTACACACAGACGATGCGCTGACTTACAACTGAAATTTAATAAGAAAATCATGAAGGCCGCGAAAAAGATAGTCTATATCTTTTTGATAGAGGGCCACAGAGGGGGCGCTGAAACACGTCCCTCCCCACATTGTGACATGTAAAATGCTTCCGTTATTTCCCTCGTCCTATTGTTGTGTCGCATCATTATTGTTGTATTTTCAAACATAGGGGCGCACACACACCTGTCGCAATGAATCGCAAATGACCGGCAGGAGACGATCTCACAGGTAATACATGCTCCCTCAGTCTATCGTTGACGCATCTACCGGACTCTCCGATATACTGCTTACCACACGGAAGTGGTATGCTATACACAATTCCCACTTCGCACACTATAAAACTGCTTTTTATGCTTCTTTTTGCATCGCGCTGCGTGTGCTGCAAGCCGCCCGGCACTCTACCAACATTGGGAAGAGAGAGGTCACCGAGCTACAATACCTCGAGCTCTTCGTCGATGTTTGGAACTGTAGGTGCCTTGGGCTCTCTCCCCGAGCCAAACTTAAGATCTTCGATCGCGTCCGCCTGCTCTAACATGTGGCGCAAGTGGGCTGGGGAGCAGCCTTCGAGTCCTACGCGGATCCCTCCGCTACCCACTTGCTCGGTCCCCCTGCGGTCCGACGTGTACCTGCCGCTCGCAACACTTCTCCCGAACGGACCTCGGACACCAAGCCCCGTTGGGTCCGAAACACCACAAAGTCCCAGCGAGCCCCGAAGGGCACCAGCCCCAAAAAGAACAAAATGTGACAGCCCACAGCCGTCCCTTCTCCCTCCGGACTTTCAAGTAACGGAGAAATGTCAACAACTGCTCGAAGTACTGGACGCACCGCAAGGATGTCCCCGGGCCCTGGACCTTCTCCTCGAACCGGCTCGTCCAGTTGCAGCAGTCATTGGCGGAGTACCAACATTGGCCCTCCTCCAAGATTTCCTGCACCCGCCGAACCTCCTGGCCCAAGCCATCCAAGAAGCCGGCCTTCACGAGCTTCAGGCTGCCCCTGGTGTCGCCTCCTGGCCTTCCCCGGAAGGCGACCCATTGGAGGTTGGGTCCCCCTCCTGTGCACGACCCCCGTCACCTTCTGACGACAGCCTTCCAGGAAGGGGCGATACCCCCTCCTCTTGCTCGTCGTCCCAACCTTCTTGGGACACCGATCAAGACTTACCTGACGAAGACAGCCTGGCCCGGCCGTGGAAAGGGTCCTGCGCTGGCTGCAACGTCACTAACTCTTGCCGGACCCAGACTCCTCGGACGAGACGATGGACGACGATAGTCGACGACCGGCGTTTTTCGCTGCGGGCCCACCCCACCGACCAGTCCGTCCAAGCCTGCCTCAACCACAGATCAATTCAGAGGCGGTCAGCACCCGTTTCGGGTACCATCCTCCTTTCCATCCCGCGGAGCTTAATTTTTTTTTTCAACGCCTACGTCCATTTTCAGCGCCCGTGCTCCACCGACCTCCCAGCTCCCCTTTTTAAGGGAGGCAGTGTAGTCCATGCTTTTGTCCGGCATAATCGAAAAGACTCATCGCGGACCGTTTCTGAACCCCATCCAGATTGTGACCAAATCCGCCGATTTTTCGCGTTTTGTGCTTGACTGTAGTCATCTGACAGCTTCGTTGCCGAGTCCCAAGTTCCGCCTTCCCGCTCTTCCCCCAACATTAGAGATTGCCCCCCTCCCACGGAACACTTTCTTTACCAAGGCCGACTTGCAAGATGCTTTTTACCATTTCAGTCTTGCGCCAGCAACACGACACCTTACGACCTTTCGGCTCGACGGTCAGTACTGCCGCCACAAAGTCCTCCCATTTGGCATAAGACCGGCCCCGTTCTTCATACGATCACTGGCAACTGCCCTGGCAAGAGAGGCCCGCGCAAGAGTACTATGGTGCTGGGCACAATCGGACAACTTTATTTTTTCTTATCCTTACCCTGACTTTCTCGAAACCCAAACCCGCATCCTTTGTGACGACCTTTTCAAGGTAGGCATCCGAATCAACACCCGCGACTCTCTGCTGCGACCTGTCCGGACCATCAAGTTCCTTGGCTTCCAGCTACATGCCCCAAGGGAAACCATCGGACACACTCCTCAGAGACGTCTCGACTTGGCTGCCACTGTCCAAGTTCTTGACCAACCCCTTTCACGAAAAACAAACAAACTTACGAGCGCCTTGCAGGCATCTGGACTTTTTACTTCAGTATTTTTAAAGGCCATTACCATACTCTTCGACCACTCCATGTCGCTGCTTCTACAGGCCAACCACGGCCCCCAGAGTGGGCTTTTATTTTTCGACAACTTTTTTATCGGCTCCCTGTAGAAGAGCCATAGAACATCGCCCCGACGTCAGGACCGTGTACGCCGATGCATGCTCACAAGGCATGGGCATCTGCCTACCAGCCGGAAAACTTGCGGTTGTTTCCACGTCACCCGCAGACATCTACCTACGAGAGTTTTGGGCGGTAATGATTGTCATCCTCTTGGCACCACCACGAAGTTTGATTTTCTCCGACAATATGGCCGTTTTACAGCCCATCGCCAGGAACCATGGAAGAACTTTGTCCCCCTACGAAGCCATTGCCGTCACTGTACACTGTTAGCAAGTCCCGCGTATTTAGTGAATATTTGGGGCGACAAACACGCTATTTACACAAATAACCATATATTTACACGTTGAGTAATGGATAATTCTTTCAAACATTATGCGAGGTTGTAAAAAATATGTTTTGGTTCGGTCATACACGCGTAGCCGTTTAGCCGACCTCGAAAACACGCATCACCCCCGGCGACGACCGCACCATTGCCGGCTATCGAAGCATCGGAATGGGGACACACCTAGAAAGGTACGTGGAGACAAATGCCGCGGAAAGAAACATGTCTCGGAGACAGATAGGCACCAAAAGCAATTACGGCATGTCGCCGGACGGGGCGAACCCCGCGCTTACGGCGCTTACCGTGCTCGATGCCAGTTTTATGGTCGATGGCAATGCGGCTTCCCTCTTGTTGCCCATGTTTGTATTTATTTTAGAGGTCTTGATAATAGTTTATTACACACCACAAATAAAGCTATGGGTCTAATTACTCGCTCTAAACAGTTAAAATGGATATAAAAAGCGTGCCCTCAATCTGAACACGCGACATGGCAGTTGGTTTCGTTTTGGCTTCAACCCTTCGACTGCTGGCGAAGGTGCCTCCGCTTCCCATGCACCCTCCTCAGAATTTACGGCGCTCCGTGGTGGCCGCCATATTAAAACTTTATATGAGTCTTGCTGCATCTGTAGGTCATCTTTAAGTTAGAGCTGACAGAGAAACCCTGGCCACGGCGTAACACCGATGTACGCTGGAAGCCAGAGCCGGTTTGCTTTCGTTGTTTTTGTTTGGTTGGATAAACTCTGGCAGCAACGCACGTTTAACATGGCGCCGGTATTGTTTTGGTTTGACGGCACGCGAGCAGCTCGTCGGTTTGCCAGCGCATGTCGCGAAGACGTGACCCGAGAAGTGCCCCTGTGATGTTCCCGGAAGACGGAAAGTATCATTCGTAATTGTCCTGTGTGCTTTGAAAGCGAAGGGAGTCACAAAGTCCACGAGTGCGCAACCACAAGGCAAGGTTCACGACAGCGCTGCGTTGACTTCGGCAATCTCGTTCTGTTTGGTGCAACACGGCGATGCAAAAAAGAGCTGAAACGTTCGTGATGTATGGTGTGGTGCTTGGAGGTAGAAACCCACACTAACACGGAGCGCAAATTGGTTGTTGTGGGGTTGAGGTTCAACGTGTTCAGTCCCGTCGTCGTCAGCGTATCCGGTCCAGCTGGTCCTGGAGAACGCAGCGAGCGTTTTTAAAAGTAGATCTTCCTTCGTTCCGTCTCAAAATGTGGAAGATTCCAGACGCATACCGTGAGTAAAAAGCTGCGGGCGTTTTCAACAAAATTGCGTCGTTTTATTTGAACAATAGACCTCAGATTGTTGTCCTAAATCTGCCGTTTTTATGCTTCGTGTTGTTGGACTGCATTTGCACAGCGACCTGTTTGCACAGCGATGCACTCCGCTCGAGTAGATGATTCGGTCCTGCAAACGACCGGTTATACAGAGTTTCAGGGAAACTTTAGTCACCACCGATATTTTCCTGTACATCTCGTGTGAGTTTGTTGCGCACATCATCTGGTGTGAGTAAATTAGGGCGAGATTTTTTACCTGAACACAGATATGCATGAACTGAGACCATTTTTTTTACGTAGTGAACATAGTGCTTTTTCTTTATTTTGGGAAGAGGCGTTGGTGCACTTATTATGGTACAATCACTTCAGAGTTGAGAAATTGGAGAGAGCGAGCAAGCTTTCCCAACTTTGTGTCTTTTCTCTCTGGCACTGTCCCTAGTTTCTCAAGTTTCAGTTTCAGTAGGCATACCCTACTAGCAGGTACAAACTGCTCTAAAGCAGGTAAAGGGCAGAGGAAGTCGGAACGGTGCGGACTCCGTGTTTCGCGCTTTTGGCAAGGTGACTGGGTAAATGTTTTTGCGAGGTTTGCGGAATATGCAAGCGATTTTGTTATGCCCGTCGTTTGCGTCTCTCCAGCAAAACCAATAAGATGATCTACAAAGGCGGAATCACAAGCCAAGATTTACGATAACAGTGCGTTTGCTTCGGTGGTCCGTGTAGTTGTATATTACACTGCTCTCTAAAACACCGTGTCATGACGAAGAGCTGGAACGGTCACGGTTTGTGCTGGCCTACGTTTGACAGAAACCCGCATCGTCCGCTTCGACACCGAGTGCACTTGGGCTGTTGATGCTCAAGCCTTTCATCCACGGCTTGTCGCCAGCTGATCCTGCTGCTCAACGGTGAGGAAGCGGCGAGAGTAACCTCTGAAGTAAATGTAAATCCTCGTTCATCCAGTTTACCGGTGTCAAAGTGTGGAAGATGTCCAACGTGTACTGAGGGCGGGAACTACGACCGTTTTGCCTTGCTTTTATCCCAAAACCGGAGCAACGAGATAACTGTCTTGCGTACTCCAAAATGACGGAAGCAATAAGTTTCAACAGGTCGAGTACGTCACCGGGGATGTAGGCGAGACGGTGCGCACTGTTTAAACGCTTGCAGTATCTACGAGTAGTACCAGGAAAACGACGTCAACAGAGGAGGAGCTCGCGATTCAGAATAATGCAGTGCTACGGACCCGGGAATCTTCAAAAATCGGGGTGGTGGCGGTGTAAAAAAAAAAAAAAAGACGCATCAGCGCCACACCAGTGATCACGAATATCACCGGTCACAAACTCCCAAGCCCCGCCGCTCCACTCGACACCGACACGACATACGACAACAAACTGCATCAAAACACCCCAAAAGTGAAGGCGTCTGCTCCCGTACTGCAACTAGCGGAAGTGAAGTGTTGGGCGGATATCCTTCACAAGAATATATAAAAAATGCTTTGCGCGAGGATTATTTCCATTTATTATTGAATACATAATGATAAAATCCCAATAATTTGTTTTTCTACACTCTTAAAAAAAAAGCTAGTAAAAAGCTAGTAATTGCAGCAGTTACTACCCCTTTCTGACCGTTACTACCTTTCACTAACTATTTACTACCTCAAACGCGCGATAGGTAGTAAATATTTAGCAAATGCAGCCATTACTACCCGCTTCTGACCGTTACTACCTTTTTACTAGCTATTTACTACCGCAAAGGCGCGGAAACGATGGCGGCGCTTATCTCATATCCGATTACCAACGTTAGCGACGTACTTGCTGTTTCAGATCGCAGGGGGAGGTATCCACACGCAATCGTAGCGTCAACTATTGTACGAGGGGGCATGTTTAAGGGTTCGAGCTGACTTTATAACGATCGCAACCTCCGTACCAGCACGACGTGGAAGCCAGCGCTGCAGCGAGCGCAGCAGCCATTGTATGTGCAATGGCCATGCGGCTTACTTACCTTCCTTCTCGTTTGCATTCGTTTATGAGCGTTTATATTTTCATTTTGGTTTTAACTCGGATGAAAATAGCCACGTAGCACACACTAAAAACGTTTCCGAAAACAAATAAAAAAGTTCATTCCGTTATTTTATATTTTTGTATTTTTGTATTTTTTTAAAACTAATGGTTTCCTTTCACAAGAGACACTTGGCAACATTGTACGACAAGCAAGTTGGAGCAGTTGGGGCCAGTCGGAGTTCGCAAGACGCAGATTTCTCCGATGTGAACCTGCCGTTTTTGCCTTGTGTCGTGTGCAGTTCTCGTGTTCCCGTGTTGGAGTGCATAGTTAACGTTCGTGCGCTCGACGGGGCGAGTGTGTGCGTGGACCTGGACTGCTCAGAGGATAGTTCTAACGAGTCGGTGCCGCTGTCACTGGATTGGGTATCGTCGTCCAAGAAGCTTTTCACTGTCTCCTTCTACTTGACACTGAGAACTTCTTCACGGTTTGTGTGTCCTCGGTGGTTGAATGATTCTGATTGAGCTGTCTTCGGTCGTGACAGTGCACTATCACAACCGTTGATGTGCGTCGTAAATTGTGTACGTAGCTTTAGGACTAATAAAAAAAAACAGTTTTGGCATTCTACGAGTCTTTCTGAATTCGCTTATATCTTCCCCAAAGACGTGAGCATTCGTCAGTGTACTACAAAAATTAAGATGCGAGCTGCACGCGGTATTAATTTTGCATGCATTTTTGTAGCGCAGCACGCGAAAGGAGTGCAGCTGCCGTCGTACTCCCCGTCAATTACAGCCTTCGTTCGCCGCGGGAGACGGCAAGAAAGCACTCTCTTGCCGACGACGACCACATTCGTTTTAAAAGCTGAACTGAATGGAATCGATTTAGCGAGTGACGAGACTATCGACGGAGACAGCGACGAGCGACGGCGATTTCTCACGGTCACCCGTCGCGTCGCTCGGTTTTTTAATTTCTAAGAAATGTCGCTCATCGCCTTGGCCGCTTGTTCCCGTCGCTTTCATGCGGTTGGCCTCGTCGCGTAACTGACCTAGAGACTGCGAAGAACTGACGTGCTGACACACAACGACAAGTTTGCGCACTCAAATGGTCAGTATAAAGTCAGCAGGGAGGAAGTGGCCGATTGGGCTAACGCGTCTCAGCTCGTAAGCTTGTGGTGGGAACCTCCTAGGTTCGATTCCCACTGCCCCCGCCCGTAAGTCAGCGATTCGAGTGATCATTTGTTTGTGTTGAATGCATTGTGTTGATTGTGTGCTAAAAATGTGACTGTATGTTTATATGTATCTACTTGCGAGTGTGGAAGAATTGAAATAAACTATAAATAATCAACGTCGTTTTTTGTGTACATTTAATTGAACGTTGACTAGCGCCACCTGGATTGCTCATTTCCAGTTTCAATATTTGTTGCGCCTGCCACCTGGTGGTAAGTGGCATAACCACACCTTTTGTTTTTCACCGAAAATCATAGGTTGCGCTAGTTACTAGCTAGAGGTAGTAAAATACATGGATTCTACTTTGAGGCTAGTAACAGTTACTAGCTTCTTGACCTAGTAACCCTTACTAGCTTGACCGTTACTACCTAAGGTTACTAGGTACCTAGTAACATATGTGACAAGCGGTTACTAGCTCTTACCTAGTAAATACTTTTACCTTTTTTTTAAGAGTGTATCTGATTCAAGCTTGCCGGACTGCTCATAACACTGGTCGAGCAGGAAAATAACAAAAATATAAACGTTTTTATGACCGGTTTAAGATTTATTGTTAATAGATCGTTATTTTTTTTTTTGCAACCGACTAACATTATAGATTTTGCCGCCATACTTTTGAAATGCAAACTGTTCTCACATACGGCTGTCCATTGCGCCTTGTTTTGTGTCTTCTTTAAATCTGTAACGTTCAGCGACCAAAGCGTTCATCCGCACATGTCAAGCTTATATACACCGCGGGGAGAAAAGTACGTTGAGTAGGAAGTGTCGGGGGTGCTGTGTCGTTGTTGTGTTTGTGTATATGTCGCTGCTGTGTAATACGTGGTACTCGTATTGTCTGTGATGTATGTGGGTTGGTGTCTACTCGTGATCGTTCGCAGCGTATTAGCAGAGTTTGTTTTTATATAGGGTGCTAGAAATCTCGCTATGTGGCGTAAGTTACCGCCCGATTACAAATAGTTTGCTCGAGGTATTTATTTATGTAAGTTCGGCATTTGTTTTTCTGTCTAGCGGCTCTGTCGTTGGTACCGACGCCACAGACGACGCACAAACGTACCTTTGCACGTGTACCTTTGCACGTGTACCTTTGCACGCTGGGAGACTGTTTACTGTGTATAAAAGCATCGAACGAGAACAGACGCGTCGTGTGTGCTCTCAATTCGGCTGAAATGCGCGCGGCTCGCTGGGCTCGTCTCGCGCCTGCTCTCGGGTGTTGGCCGCCATGTTTCATAAGGAACACGCTCAACCGTGTTTTGCGGAAGGCAGACACGGTGTATCGTGTTAAGTTTACACGGCACCTCATGTGTTGACGAATAACACACAAGGCTGCGTATACAACGAGCACGTTTTGACGTGTCCCCTATTGGACAACGGTTTACACGTTTGAGCGTGTTATTTTTGATAACAGTGTACTTCTCGTAAATAAACAAAACTGGGTCGCCTGAGTACCGACGGACCTCAATTCTGCCGACAATCCCTCTCGCCTCCACCTGACTTATCCCTGGGATATCTATCTGTCAAAGTGTGACAGAGGGATTGAACAAATGTTGAAAGACGATGTTGTTCGCATTTTCAGATATGTGGATGATTCTTTGGTGGTGTTTCGGGCCACGGAAAGCGTCCCAAAAAGCTTATTTTGTACAAAAAATGTTAGGAATATTTAGGGCCTGCTCCACAGGGTTAGACTTTACAAAGGAGGATCCTGAAAAAGGTAACCTGCAATTTCTGGACCTCACGTTGCCGCTTCAGCCATCACATGTCTGCTGGTGTTATGCTCCCAGATAAAAAATGTGCCTGCTCCCTTACGGTTCCAACCATTCAAAAGTGGTCAAAAAAGGTATAGTCTTTACCTGTCTGCGCGCATCCTTGGTGACATCTTGTCCAAAAAAGATGGTGGAGGGTTTTACATCCCAGGTGAACAGGCTGAAGAGAGGGGGGGGGGGGTGCTATCCATCAGCCCTCCTTACAGGAGTGGGTGAGGCACTGCTGCAAAGGCTTCGGGGGACTGCTGTGGTCCCAATGAAGTGCAAGCCGAGAGTGAGACCGGTACTGGTGCCCTATATACAGAAGGTCAGCCACAGAATTAAGAAGGTGGCGGAGAGACACCAAGTCCCGGTTCTTTTCTCCGCTCCCAAGAAACTGGAGAGGTTGTGTGGAAGAATAGATAGGGGAGCAGCACACACAGCACCATGCGAAAAGAAGCATAAAAAGCAGTTTGTAGCGTGCGAAGTAGGAATTGTGTATAGCATACCGCTATCTGTGGTAGGCAGTATTTCGGACAGTCCGGTAGATGCGTCAACGATAGACTGAGGGAGCATGCATTATCTGTGAGATCGTCCCCTGCCGGTCATTCGGCGATTCATTGCGACAGGTGTGGGTGCGCCCCAAAGTTTGAAGATACAACAATAATGATGCGACACAACAACAAAAGAACAAGGAAAATAACGGAGGCGTTTTACATATCACGATGTGGGGAGGGAACGTTTGTCAGCGCCCCCTCTGTGGCCCTCTATCAAAAAGAGATAGAATATCTCCGCCAATGGGAACCTGGTGTATAGTGACGCGGGTGTGGTGGATCGTTCGGGTTTTTTCGCGGCCTTCATGTTTTTCTTATTAAATTTCAGTTGTAAGTCAGCGCCTTGTCTGTTTGTGTACTCTTCTATTGGTCCGTCGTTTTTTTTGCGCTGTTTTCTCATTCCATTATAGGCTTGGAGTTATCTACCCTGAGGCGGCTTCCGTTTTTGAATGCCGGAAAAACACTGGCAGATAGCCATTCTTGTGGGAAAGCGCATGTCTGTTATTATGTGTCAAAGATAATTTTAAGATAGTGAGATAGCCACTCAGCACATCTTTTTACAAGCGCATTTGATATTTCATCGGGGCCCGTTATTTGTTTTCGAATCAAGGAATAACAACTTCGCGAATATCCCCGGTTGGTTTATCACCACGCCTGTTGAGCTCGTTTCGGTATTGTAAACTGTCACCTCACGCCGGATTTGTAAATCCTGAACTAAAAAAACTAAATGAAAAAAAAAAGATTAAAATTCTCGGCCATCTCCTTATTGTCCGTAAAAACCACATCACCGTCAACAACTTGGTCGATTGGTTCCTTTCGCCGTCCTAAAAAACTCCAAAACTTATCGGGGGCAGTTTCAAAAAGTTGTGAAGAGTTATTGAAAAAATATTTTCTTCGCTTCTTTTAGTGTCGTTTTTAACTTGTTTCTTAACGCGATCAAGTTTTGCTTACTATGTTTTCTATGCCTTCTGATTTGGCGTTTTAAGTGAATGATTTTGCTCTTATCCAATGATTTGTACAATAGACACATTTCTTTCTGTTAGAAACGTAGTGATCAATACAGAAATAAATAGTAATTTTAAAACAATTCCAGAGATCGTCAACTGTACCAGCAGTGGCGATTTGCTCAAATGTTTCCAGTGATGTCTCTAAGTAATCCAAAATGCTTGTATTGTCCGCACGAGCAAAATCTTTGGCAACTATGGGCGAACAAGCCTGGCAGTGGGCATGCTGTGGTAAGGGGGTTGTGAAAAAGACTACGTCGTGATCTAAAATGCCTTCAATAACTGAAACTTTCTTTTTGGCTATATCATCTATAATAAATACTAAATCCAGTACTGACTTGGATTTATCGTCGATTCAAGTGCAGTCTTTAACAGGCTGAAGTTCAGCTAGTAGGTACATAATGCAAAAAGAAACGGTCAACTAGAACGATAGGGGCAAAACACAGACAGAGATAAACAGCGGTGTGTATGTCTGTTTCTCCCTGTCTGTGTTTTGTCCCTATCGCTCTAGCTAACCGTTTCCTTTCGCAGTTTTTGGCTGTTTGTGTAAAAGTGTGACTAAAAACAATCTCGAGTATTTTTTTTTTCGCTGGAAACATCAATGTTACCATCTACCAGTAAATCCCAGTTCACATGTGGCAAACTAAAGTCTCCAGTTAGAATTACTCTGGTGTCACCATTTACATGTTTGCAAAAGAAACTCGCTGTCTAAAAATTAAAGTGGCGCGTTTGGTTGCCTATTAACTGCACAAAGAAATGCACGATTGCAGTATGATGTTCCGCACCAAAGAGTTACTTCAGACTCGCACTCGAGTTCCACAGAACGAATGCAATTTCTTAGAACATCCGAGACGCCCCCACCTCTACTGGTTCTATCGAGCCTTATTAGTTTATAAACAGAAGGAACAATGCAGTCACTTTAAATGTCGGAAGTAAGCCATGTCTCTGTAATTGCGGCCACGTGGGAACTTCAAGAAAGAAACACAGATTCCAGAGCGTGTACTTTATTAACCACACTTCGCGCATTTAGGTTTATAACTCAATTCAGAAAGGTCGTCTCTCTCTTCTCTTGTTTGCAGTCAGTCACGCACTTCAGTTCTGGGTTGTATAGAACGTCGCTGCTTTAGTTCAGGATTTCACGCAAATGTTTCGTTGTAAATCCTGAGCTTATCATGCAGTTGAGAAACTTTTTCGCCCTTTGCTTTGTATTATGCCGAGCTTTTACGGAGCTGTTTTCTTTTCTTTACTGTTTATTTGGCGTAGTCACTGCTCATGCTGATCTTTGTTCCTTTTAACTTTTGCTGTTCTTCAAAATTTCATTTTTTTCGTCGTAGTCGAACACCTTCTTGACTATCGGTCAGGCTTTCGTCCAACGCTTTCGCTAATCACTCTCATCACGATTTCGTCCAAGTCGGTCAATTCGTTCGATGGAAGTTACAGTGACGCCGAGAACTTTCTCGAATACTTCTTTTGTTACGGTTTGCTTCAGCACCTCGGTGCTTTCATTATCTTGCTCGAGTAAGCCAATGATTAAAAGGTTACTTTTTCTGCTTATGTTTTCCAAGTCGATAACTTCATCACTTTGCTGACTTACTGTTCGTTCTAGGATCGCAAAAGACTTTTTCAGACTGTCAACATTGACCATTTTCTTTTCAATATTTGTCAGTGCTTTTTCCAACCTAGCAATCTTGGCGTTAATGTCGATCATTTCTTGTTTCAGACTATCTTCACCAGTCTTCACCTCTTGAAGCTGTACACTCATATCACCTTGGTTATCTAGAATATTTTGCAAAGTAGTCTCTATATCTGTTGGACCTGGGATTGACTCTACGTCTCAAGACAGGAAAAGCAACATTAACACACTCCAACAGTCCCACCAAACGGCACGGCACCTTTGAGTGCACGGCACTATCACCAGAAATCTGCAGTCAATTGCAGTATATTGCAGAAATCTGCAATATATAGTGATCGTATGGTAAACTAACCTGCGTGATCAATTGCAGAAAGTTAGCCATGCCGGCCGTTTGGTGAGTTGCGAGCCCTCTGATGTTGGTCGGCTCCAGCCGCTTTTTTTTAAAAGAGTCACGAGTGACGTGGATGATCCTCGATGAAGACTCAACCAGTCCTGGTTGGTGATGACGTGGTCGTGCCCGGCGTTATCTTTGCGTACAAAAAACGGCGTGTTCGGAGACGCCGTGCCTAGTATCGGTGCTACCTGCATCATCAATTGCAAAAAAAAGTTAGCTATGCGGCCGTTTGGTGAGTGCCGAGCATGTTTCGAGCACAACTGAGATGAAAAAAATCAGGACAATCACAAAAAAACAGTGACTTCCGATATGCATCTTTTGAAATGAAACCCACTTTTTGCAAAGTATGCTTTATTTTTTTTTCATTCAAACTGTGAAAGCACCACATAATGCAATTTAGACGTGCAACTCTCACCTCCAAAGAGGCAGGAAAAAAATGAAAGCCGTTTACAACTCCCCGTAACGCCGAATTAGAGCGCAGCTTTTGAGGAGGAGGATGACGGAAGGGTACTGAGGGGGGGGGTGGCGGTCATGTGACCTCGAGGGGGGGGGGAGGGGTCATGTGACCTCTGGGGCTTCGATGGGTTGCATGCAACCCGGCGACACCTGCGGATTGCATGCAACGGGGGTTGCATGCAACTTGGACTGAATGCAACCTGTGTTGCATGCAACGCGCGGTTACGCCGACGCCGACGGGTTGCATGCAACGCGGATGCAACCTGGGTTGCATGCAACGCGCGGTTACGCTGACGGCGACGCCGACGCCGCTCAAGCCGGAAACGGGCGCCTAAGAGCTGCGCTCTAAAAAGCTCACCAATCTTGTGGTGCCCTATTAGGCCACAACTTGATGTTAGCTGGCGTTGCTGATCCCTTCTGCATTAACAATATTAATCGAGATCGCAGAAAAAAGCTTCCACCGTCGGCCGACTGTTGACGTTCGCAGCTTTTGCGAGAACAAAATTAATTTGGATAGACATTTTACAAGAAAACTCAATTCCGCACAACGTTTTACAGCGAACCTGTTATGTACTAGGATCTGAAAAAAAAAAAGGCGTTCATGGATTTTAACAATAACTCCCGTTTAAACTGCGCTCCTTCGTTCCGATGGGTCGGGGTAAGTATAAATAAAAAGAGGGGGCAACCCGCGTGAGTCAGCCTTCCTTGCCATTATTAGATAGTGAGGAAACGGGCGCCTAAGAGCTGCGCTCTAAAAAGCTCACCAATCTTGTGGTGCCCTATTAGGCCACAACTTGATGTTAGCTGGCGTTGCTGATCCCTTCTGCATTAACAATATTAATCGAGATCGCAGAAAAAAGCTTCCACCGTCGGCCGACTGTTGGCCTTCGCAGCTTTTGCGAGAACAAAATTAATTTGGATAGACATTTTACAAGAAAACTCATTTCCGCACAACGTTTTACAGCGAACCTGTTATGTACTAGGATCTGAAAAAAAAGGCGTTCATGGATTTTAACAATAACTCCCGTTTAAACGGCGCTCCTTCGTTCCGATGGGTCGGGGCAAGTATAAATAAAAAGAGGGGGCAACCCGCGTGAGTCAGCCTTCCTTGCCATTATTACATAGTGAGGTCCTGATCCCTTGTTATCATCTACGGTCTCCGACTTATCTCAGCTAAGAGTGCGCTGTGATGTGGCTGAGGACAGAACGCGCCGATCTAGCCATCTTTTCTTTCGCTTTCACGATGCTAATAAAGAGACTTGGGCTCTTTATCAGCATCGTTGATAAAGAGCCCACGTCGCTGTAAAACCTAAAATAGCCGTATACCAACACGTATACGTATAGACCGGCACGCTGTTTACAAACAAGCCCGCGTTTGCCCACACCGGGTGTGGGCACTGCGCGTGCGCAGAAACCGAACTCGCGTGAAGTGAAGCGTCTGCGCATGCGCAGTGCTGTCGACAGCGCCACCGCAGCTGCGTGACGTCAGGGCCGCGTGTTGGTCTATACCAACGACCAACAACAGAAAGTTTATCAAACTCCCGTTTAGCAAGAACGTATCCTTACTAAAGAAACAACCAATGGCGGTGTACCATAGTGACCATAAGGAAGTAATTACTTTAGTCACTAAGAATTAAATAAAGACAATTAAACAACGAAGTCGTGCACGTGTCTTCATTGCAACCATGTGTAAATCGTATGTATCGTATAATGCAATAAATTTCAATGAAAAGAAACTGCAACCGCGTGAAATTGCCACTCGGTAGAATAGTAATTGTTCGTATACTACAAGATCTGGCAAAATAAATAGGCTAGTAATACATATGACATCTTCGGAGGGGGAGTTAATGATGCTTCTATCTTAGGAAAATAAATTAATATTAAAACTCGCGCTCAGCTTGTTACACGATTGATTCAACAACTGCAATTCAGGGGAAATATTATTTTGTTAGGATCCAGGAGGCGATAGCATGGAGTCCTCTCTCGCATGTGCACAACCTGCGAAAAATGCTGGAGTCAAACAAAATATGATAATTTTTATCATATTGGCATGACGTGCACAAACGAGAACTTTACCTAGCTGAATGAATACACATTTTTTTATGTGACTGGTCGCAAGTATTGAGCTCTACAACAAATTTACGAAGACGGCAGAAAAAATTAAGGGGAGGAGGTAAACAAAGACAAGAAAGGGAGAGACAAAAACAGTCGCCTACATTGTTTTGTGATAATGTCACTCCTCTCCAGTCCACGTCTGCTTCCGTGGCGCAATCGGTTAGCGCGTTCTGCTGTGAACCGAAAGGATGGTGGTTCGAGTCCACCCGTTGGCGATTTGACTGTTCCTCATCATAATGCTGCAGGAACCATGTTTTACCTCCAAAGTATTTCGTAAATGCGCTTCTTCACGTATGTCGTTCACTTTCCAGAACATTGTTTTTGTGAATATACGTCGGGGAATTGTGGGATATTAACCTGCATTAAGGTAGAGGGGCGTACGTTTGTTTTCTTTTTTGTTTCTTCAATTTCAGGTTCATTGTACGCACACTCTTTTACGTGAAAATAAACAAAAAAGCTTTGAGGACCCTCCAAAATATTTAATATACATCTTTATTTTCCATAAATACTGGATAAAAATCTCAGACAAAAGGGTATATAAAACACGTGACTGGGTGAACGAGTCTAATGCATTGGCAACAGCTTAGAGTACACATTAATAACGCACACTTTGAATACACAATAGCAAACATTATTATTCACCATATATAACCAGAATTTGTCAGGCCAGGTGTAGAAGTTCACATACAAGGGCATTCAGAGCTCAAGCATTTTATTTCCGAACTCTGCTTACAATTTTCACCCTCTGAAAACACTCATAACCACGAGCCTGTCAGTTTAGGTACTAAAATGCACGTAAATACAAATACACTCTCCGTTTTATCCGAAATCGGTGTAAGGTTCCAATTATGGTTAACTGAAACAAGTGCTAATTGCATGCCTACTACTGGCATTCATTTGATTTTTTCCTGCATTCTCCTGCATACTTTCGCCCTAACGATGAGTTCTGCCCTTTTTGGCCTATTTCATCTATTTTATCTCCTCGGTTCCTGCAAATATGCCCGACTGCTACCATGCTTTAGTTTAGTCTTTTTTTTACTTTATTAATATGCACTTCGGTGCTTCAGCTACGTGCGATTGTGACTATGTAAATAAATCAGCGATATTAATGAGTTATTAGGGGAGGGGGGGGGGGAATTGGACTGGCGGTAATTTCGCCAAATCGGCTAAACTTCCCGACAGTCTGGCAACACTGCCTTGCTGCTGCAGTCTTAGTTGCCCCCTTAGATTCAAAAAGCGCCAAAAAAGCAAGGACATCACAAATAATTGGACGGAGCAATGCGCTTAGTTCACGAATTAGGTGGGAATTCCTACGGGCATGTCGGAATGCGCCACCAAACCTGGTGGCGCTGCATGAGGCGGATTATAAGGAGCGTTGGACGTTTTGACTGGGGGGCAAAAATGCACAGTATGCAGCAAGTTTGGGCAGAAGTTGGGTTTAATCCACATTTGAGATTTTTACTCCGCGATATGTATTCCCGAGGTCAGATTTCATGAGAGTACTCAATTTTCAAAACAAAAATGAGCAACGAAAAATCCCAACGTGTCAACTAATATAGCTAGAGCGGACTCGACTAAATGATTGAACGCGGCGCATTAACCTCGCACTCATGAACCTACAAAATGCATCGCCTCCTGGTACCTAGAATATGTACGGCAGCCTTTGGTGTTCACAGGCTGTACGTGTTTTGAACAGACGAACAGCTAGTATCCAGCTGGTACATGTTGTACGTTCATCTGTTAAACTCTTCGAGCAGTCGCTAAGTAGCCGTACTACATATGTGATTTGATATATAACGAGTAAAAATACTATTTTGCCTTTATTGTTAATCGTTTTGTTTGTCTCGAGTTATTTATTGGCTGGTTGCATTAAAAAAAACAAAGAAACAAAGAAGAGATATAAACTAAACTTCGTTTTATAGGTAAACTGACAACCCTTTTTAAACTTTCACGCAAAAAGTTTACTTGTCTTTCGCAAGCTGCATTAAGTATCTTCATTGAAACGTACGGATGAGCTGTGTCCAATGAAGCATTTTCAGTAGTCCGTCAAGCAGCCGGCAGTCGTCTTCTTTTGTACACGGCTTCCTGAGTGAAGCTTACGATCGGAACCGAGCAGACGCCGAACGTAGACGCAGCCCCTCCTTTCCAGTGCAGACTAAATGCGCATACCGGTAAAATGGCGGTATCGGTGAAACTTCCCGAGCGCACGCGTTTTTGAAGAAAAAAGTGTATTGGACGCCCTCCTACGATGCTTTGACAAAAGGCAATCACTTCAGCAACAACGTGATGTAGCTCATTTGAAAGACAGTATACAAAAAAGAATACATAATTCGCCACCGGATGGACTCGAACCTCCAACCGTACGGTTAACAGCCGGGCGGCACTCATGCACTCTTGCCAGAATTTCTTTGCGCAGAGACTTGGGGATAATCACCTTTGAACCTTTGAGGAGTACCCCACTTCTGACACCATGTATCAGCGACGAGGACACAAGACCATCATGACGAGCAGTGGAACGAGTCAACTTTATCTTCTTCTCCTACTAGTCTATGTACACGCACCTCGTGCCGGTAGATCCCGATACAGACCCCTCAAAGAGCCGACAAATGTTCGTTTTGCTGCCACTTCAAATGAAGGAACCTTATTGGGAGTGTCTGCATCTTTTTTTAGCTAGTAAATGTACATAACGCGACACTGTTAACACAAACCTGCGATCGCCTTTTTTGTTTATTTTACAATCTAAACGTTATTATGAAAACTACTACTGCTATGAAAAGTGCTAATTTGGAGAACAAGCCTAACGAATAACATTTGATAGCAGCTAATACCACTTAAAAACAAATACGAAAAATTACAACAGTCTTGTGCGCTCAAACAGTGGGGCACAGTACACATAGTGATTGAAGATAACGTAATAAGGCAAGCTATACATGATGATTGAAAACCTGAGGCTGTGGTTTGAAAAACTGAAAATCGTGAAGGTGCAAGAAAAAAGGACAGACAACGTCTCTTCCTGATAATGAGCTTCCTGGTTTATGAAACCTTGTCTGTCGGTTGGTGTGATTTTTAAAGCGATGAAGTGGATGGTCGAAATATTATCTAACCTAGACGGCTCGACATTCAGGCAGAACTTTGGTTCTTTATCTAGCATAGAAGTAGAATGCTTGGAAATAACCACTTTCGAGGGGTTGATCAAATTACTTGGTTTCAAACCAGTCAATTTTAGGGCCACATTTTTGTTGGACTGACCACGTTCCATCTTAGCTAAAGCCTCTTCTACTTATTGACCATAGTTCCTGTTTCTTCCGTCCCATCAAACCAAACCAAAATACATACTCAACTGAACACCGGTAATTAACGCCGATAAGTATTGTCCAAAAGGACTCACATAGTTGCATAAGTTCATTGCGTTCCATCGTCAGGCCGTTCCTGTAGGTCTTCAGTAACATCTCCTTGAACTTCCACTGCGTACATCGTGAAGACTAAAACTGGAACTTGCCGGGGTTGATGCACTTTCTTCTCAAGCAGAGTTGCTGACTCCTAAAAGAGCGTCGTTTCTCCTCAATCACAGTCGTTACATTAAACCTGATATAAAGCGATAGCTTTTGATACTTCATTGTTATCCCAAACGTGAAGCATCTGTAATTTCCTTCCCAAAGAAATTGTTCTTGTTACTATCGCAGTCGTTCCTGCCAATGACCTTACTAGTCTACCCACAACTATAATCTACCAAGTCGTTACTGCCCAGAGTTATTGTTACCAATGATCTCTATTTTAGTTTTATTCCCTAGTGTCGAAGGGTTGTATAATTTCATTTCATTTCATTTATTGATTCCTTGAAGGCCCTTTTGCAAGGGCATTACATAACGAGTAGGCTGGAACGTAGTAAACGTACGATAAAAGACATACAACAAACTTTAAAAATCGCACTCCTACTAGTAGAAAAGATTTTGTAAGCAAAGCAGGTTCAAAAAAACGTAACCTTTTTCGCCTTTCCTTCAAATAGGTTATATTTGAGAGTAGAAAGGGAACAAGACAAAATTTATTTGTGCCCAAAAGAACTAACAATAACTGAATTTAAAAAACCCTGAAATCAGTTATTTACAAAATATAATTGGGAAGATCGTTCCACTCCACAATAAAGATTGGTAAAAATGATTTATTAAAAGTGCTAGTAGAACCAGATATGCGTTGTAAGTTGCAGGAGCTGTTAAGGCGGCGAGATGATCGTGCAGAAAAATGTAAAAATCAACATCTAACATTGCGATGACTGTGGTGCACTTTGTGAAGTAAGCAAAGATGTGTTACCTTGTTGCGTGTTTTAAGTGTAATAAAATTTAGGGTTGTTTTTATCGAAGAGACACACTTGCTGTGTATTCAGATTTGAATAGTGTATAACCGGTTGGCCTTGCTTGGGCTGCCTTAAGCTGAGTGATTAAATAATTTTTAAACATTCCAGGTATAGGAGGATATTCCATTTTGGTCTCACAAAGACTTCGTAAACCATTTTTAAGTTTTGGAGTAGCAGCACTCATGCAACGCCAGATAAAGCCAAGCGTTTCAGATGCTTCGGAAGAAATATTGTTTATTTGGGTAATCCACGATATATCGGAACTTAAGATAATACCGAGATATTTGTATGCCTGCCCTTCTTCTATGGTGGCATATTCCAACATATGCTGAAAGGGGTTAGGGAATTTCTGTCACAAAAAGCGGATCAATTGGCACTATGATTTGTTTGGTGATCTAAACCAGTCGCTACACCACTTGGGGATATAATCTAGATCCCCTTAAAGGGCCCCTGAAAAGAAGGAAATGATTTTTTAAAGAGTCTGGTTGGGACAAGCGTGTCGAAAAATAAATTTCACGGGAAAAGAAATTAGAGCAATATTGGCGGCGAGAGAAATATTTAAAATTCTGGGCGCGAAGTCCATGACGTCACGTTTTATCCCTGAATGACCATCTCGGTCGTGAAGGCGAAGACGATCCAACTCTCGTCCATGCGCCCGAAATGCCGACAGAGAAAACTAGTGGAGAGGAGGTGACTGGCGACTGAATTGCGCCTCGCGCCGTCAATATTGCTCTAAAAAGTATTTTGGGTAAAATTTATTTTTTGACACGCTTATTCAAACCAGACTGTTTAAAAATACGTTTTTTTTTTCTTTTCAAGGGCCCTTTAAGTATCGTTTGGTCGTTAGGATGGGCAATTTCACGGCACAGTACACAGTCATCTGCAAAAAGGCGTATATTAGCAGAAATTTAGCTTGAAAAATATTTAATGAATAATAAAAATAAAGGAGGCCCCAGTCCAGTTTCTTGCCGGACACCAAATAAAACGTTAGTTACGTTAGATTTAGGCCCATTTAAGACTGTACTGCACTCGCGAATCGAGATAAATGCAAAAATAGTCCAAAAGCCGGGAGATGTCATGATTAAAATAAGAACACCGACTTCACATAACAAGAAAAACAACTTCATTAAACGTTTCGCCTCCCATGCGGGTGGCATCATCAGTACATACACAGGAATGAGAGAGCTTCGGCGCCACCCGTCTCAAGACGGAGCTGGTCGACCACGCGTGGACCACAGGACACACCTTTGACTTCACAGCCGCGACGACTTTGGCGAAGGAGGATAGGTGGGGCCCACGCAAACTACTTGAGTCATGGTTCATCCCCGGAGATAAGACGGCGTGCAACAAGAACCGTGGCCCCCTCCCGGAAGCTTATATGGACCTTCCCGATAAATAGGACTGCGTTGACCGAAGCTCTCTCATTCCTGTGTATGTACTGATGATGCCTCCCGCATGGGAGGCGAAACGTTTAATGAAGTTGTTTTTCTTGTAATGTGAAGTCGGTGTTCTTATTTTAATCATTGAGATAGATGCGTATCCAGCTGGGTACTTGAGTGATAATATTAAGTCGAGAAACTTTAGCAAGAAAGAGGCGATGGGGCATGCGGTCAAACGCGTTGAATAAATCTAGAAATATTGCATCAAGTTGATTACATGGTTGAAGGCCCGAGTGTATGTCATGTGTGAACTCAAACAGCTGTGTTTCGCAAGAGTAACAGTGGCGAGAACCGTGCTGGTGCTTATAAAAGAAATCGTTATCATCCAAATGTGACATTACGTGTGAGTAGATGATATGTTCAAAAAGTTTGGATACAACGGAAGTTCATAAAATGAGACGATGATTAGAGGTAGTGTACGGTCTTCATTTTTGTGGACCGGAACGATCCTGCCAATTCTCCAATCGTAAGGAATATAGTCTCTGAGAAGCGACTGATTGAGAATCAGTAACATCTCGATTTTGAAAGCTTTTTTTCTCGATTAGTAGTTTTTTTTCGGCGGTAGGTTATCTGGTCTCGATGATGATGGGAGTTTTATTCCCTCAATAAGGGTGACAGCACCGGCAGCTTAAAGTTCGATGGATGCCATAGTCCCGGAATTGGCAGCTTGTACCACCGGCATAGGTATTTGAATTGTTTTTGTTTGTGAAAACTAAAAAGAACGAGTTCTTCAATACTTCATTGCACGACTAATCATCAGCTGACTCGCTCCCCCACCCCTTCCCATTCATGGCGTGAACCGCCGGGCACATTATGAGAAAAAAATTAAATGGAATACATAACAAAATCATGTTTTTTAACAAAAAAAAAGAATAAATCTTATTTTTTTATATTTAAAACATATTTTTTGTTCTAAATCAAATTCATTTGATTTAAATAAGATTTTTTGTTTAAATCAAATTTATTTTAGTTCAATCGTTTTTTTTTTTATTTAAGTCAGCTTAATTTGATTTCAGTCCCTGTACCTAGATAAGAGTGATCATTTGCCTTTGGATGCAATGTTTAACGTGGCACACTGATTGATCAATTCGTCTGATCATTGAAAAGAATTCCGAAGAAACAATTATTTTAAATGCAAAGTGTAATTTAATTAACAAACTTTTATTGATATATCTCTGCCAGACTAGTTCGTTACAAGCTTTATTTTATTTCTATTTCGCGTTCTTACTCGATTGCAACAGGACATTGCAATCAAATGAGAAAGTTTTTTTTATTTTTTTATTTGCGTTTGAATTTTGTTACAATAAAATGTTACTTAGCCGACGAACGAAGTAGGAGGTAAAAACAAAGATTAAGGCTTCGATTTGCTCAGATGAGCTGTTCTGTCTGCTTGTGTCCAGCCTTATATCAATATATTTTCTTGATGTAATTCTTGGATTAAAATATAAAACGAATCCACAGAGACACATGAAATGATGAACAAACGATAATAAAAAAAAAATCAACATGATTCTAACCTGACACTACGAATGAAAAAAGAGACAATGAACAAACATACACGTTGAGACGTGTGTGCTTCTCCCTTGTACCTTGTCCCTTCTGTGATTCGTCGTCTCCAGTTTGAATCATGTGTAACGTTCAACAGGTCGTCTGTCTTCTAAACAGAAAATATTTGGGGAATTTCTTGACTTATATCGAATATCAAAAATGGTCCTTTCTGAATCACAATTTAATTCGGGATTTAAATCACGACTTAAATATATTAATTTGTATTCTTCAACCTGGAATAAGTATATGTTTCCCTGTAGCACTCTTAACCAAGGTTAAGACATGCCTCATCTTGTTCGAATTTATATTTATATGAATTTTGTTTCTTTTTTTGACAACGCTTCCACCCGGAGTGGTTGTACAACGGCACGTGGTTATAAAAAGCGTGGTCGAAATTGGGAACACTCCACGTAAGTTCTTTCGTGTAATTTGGGTACTCACAAAGCTTATCCGCTGGCGGTTGTCGTCCGTACAAGCTGTTTGTACAAACAAAGCACACAAATGTGCTACTGTACTTCCATGATCCACCTACCTATTAAACCGTTTTATGCAGAATTGAGCTTTCTGGGGAAGGCGGCCGGCGCTAACTTCAGCCTAGGCCTCCAAAGAGCACGACACTGTGTCTAGCGTCGGAAGGCCTTCCTTTTGAACCGTTTATTTTTTTTTTTCTTTGGGTTCTCAAAACTTTCGCAGCTGGCGGTCTTCTCGAAGCGTCTCCGAGTCCTTACTTGTGCCTCTTCATTTTGTTTTGTGCAGTTGAGTTGCCTGGCAGGCAGAGCTTGCGTTGCAGGTGTTTGGCAGCTGGCCAACTAGGCCAACTTTATTCGACCATGGCATGCTTCAATTTTCAAGGTTAGCTCTTCAAATTTAGCTTCACGAAGAATGCAATAGTGCATTAAAATCATCGCCTCGTGTCGTTTAAAACCATACTTACCAAAATGTTTCCAGATATTTTTTCAGTTTAAAAAATGTAGTAAGGTGCCGCCACGCGCCGTCGTCAATGCGACTGCGGGCGGAAAGCTCTCGATAACCACGGTACCCTTAGGAATAAGCGGTTTTTGTTCCTTGGACGGCCTGGATGCCTTTTTATACAATAACTGGTGACGAGAAGGGGGGCAGAAAGATAGCTTACCGATAGTGAGAGGTCGACGGAGCAAAAAAGCCTCGGGACGATATTGAAATTTTGAGAATTCGGCACTTACGGAGAAGGCGGGAACGAAGATTTCAACTCGAATGTAAAGTGGTTCGAGCACTACTGGAAGGTGACACCGATCAAGGATATAACAACGTCAAAAACTCCACCTTTAGTACCCTCCTTGGGACCTACCCGTACAAGACTCTGAACGACCTGATGCTTCCTGCGACCCCAGAGGATAGGTCGTTCGAGGACTCAGTACAATTCCTTAAAGGAGCTAATTAATAGCGGAGGGGTTTCTGTTCACCCGACGATACCAGCTGGAAACATAGTTAGTTTTCAAGTTTGCTGTGGAGCTACCACTCCTCGCAGCGAAGTGCGTTTTCGGGAACTTCCTTGACGATGCTTTGCGTGACAGGTTCGTCGCGGGGCTGAGGAATCCGGCAACTCACGCGGCGCTACTTAAAGGGACACTGATACCCCCGAAAATTGTTGTTGTTTTTTGCCAGGATATTTATTATGGTGTCAGAAGACCACCCAATCAATATTTTGTTACTGCGTCGCGTATATGTTTAATTGAGCCAAACATCGCAACTGCTCAAAACCGAAACCGAAAGTGAACTGGGGAGGAAGAAGACATATAGAAGAGGAGAAAGTTACCGTAAGTCACGTGGCTGTGCAGCTCCTTAGTTGTTTTTCGTTTTTTATTTTTTTTCAATGAACGTGTTTGCAACTTTTTAGAAGCCACAAAAAAGGGTGTCTTATTTGCAGTCTATTTTTAGTATTAAGGCTTCGATGACCCACGACTTTGATTATCGTTGGTGGCTGTGTCTAAACAAGAGAAAATAGATCGTGACCAAGGAGAAGAGAGTGAACGCGACTCAAACCAGCCAGTTGTCGATCGGCGGTTTTTGGATGGAAAGAAACCGAATTTTGAGCCGCAAATTCAGTTCAGTGCAGTTGGACTCTCATATGTCATGTACCAATAAGAAAAACCTGACGAGCATGAATAACCTGTGAGTGTGGCTTTACGAAGAGAGAACTGAACTTTGAGACAACCGGCGAGCTTGCAAAGGCCACTCAACTCGGTGAGGAATAATCGAAATCTACAAACCGTCAAAGACTGGCCTTTCAGGAGAAGGAAGCATATACATGCAGTCAGCAAAAAAGGCCGGCCGTAGCTGAGGAATACGTTGAACGCACCTTCAAGTTCACTTCCGAATGGCACCTGCTATAGGCGTGGCGACAAGCATCACACCAACATCTGCAAGTGCCGTATATTAAGGTGCCACTAACTCAAAGACGTAGGGCACTTGGTCCAGGCATGAATAAAGCGGAAAGGCAAACCGGTTAACACGTTAGAGGCCACGCTCGAGCATGAGCAGTTGCATTATCTATTAAAAGTCAAGATCGCAGTACAGCTGCAGTCAGCATGCACATAGATACTGGAGCAGCCGTATCTATTATCAACGAGGAAGTATATGCCTAGCTTTAACTACAACACAGGCTCAGACAGTGTACTCTAAAGCTAAAAACATACAACGGTACGCCGCTAGAAAAAAAAAATGACAGGCGACCGTTGTTGTAGACTACGAAGAGCAGAAAATGTCTAAGCCGGCAACGTCCGAGGAACAAAACCCTATATTTTGGGCCGGAATTGGCTTCCAGGGCCGAGGTTGAACTGGAATCAAGTGCTCAGCGTACAAGTGGAAGAGAGAGTAAGCGACCTGTTACAGAGGAACAAAGGCGTGTTCTTCTCAGAAGTGGGCTTGATCGAAGGAAAACAAGCGAAAGTCGTCTTGAAAGACGGAACGCGTCATGTGTTCTGCAAGGCCCATTCGGTCCCCTACGCACTAAAAGATGCGGTCTAGTAGAAATTGCAAAGTCCACAAGAATGACGAATCCTGGAGCCTGCCCTGCAGAGTGACTGGGCCACGCCACTCGTTGTGGTTCCGAAGGCAGATCACAAGGTGAGACTATGTGGGGATCACAAAGTCACTCTCAACCCATCGATAAATACTGATCATTGCCCGCTACCATTTGTAGGAGACGTATCGGTGCTTGCGGGCGGGACAGTCTTTGCGGTGTTATACTTGACAACCGCATATTAGCAAATTCTGGTGCATGAAGACTCTCAGAAGATACTAACAATTAGCACTCGCCTCATATCCAAATGCCTGCGGCTGACGTATGGAATTTCAAGTGCTCCGGAAATTTTCGGATCATGATGGAAACGATGCCCTAAGAGATCGATGGAGTAGCTTGCTACCTGGACGACGTCCAGATTGCGGAGGCTTGAATCGACGAGCGCCTGAAGTGGGCGGAAGCTGTACTTCGAAGTTTGCAAAGCCGTGAAATTTGACTAAAAAAAAAAATCAATGTTTTTTTTTAAGCTTGTGTGAAGTGCTTGGGCTAGATATTAGGAAACTCTGGTGTTTGGCGGTGCGCAGATAATGTTGAGGCTGTAAAAACTGCATCACCTACATTTGAACCAAACTGAGCTGAAAGAATATATCTTGGCATGCTTGCATATTATTCAAAGTTTACTCCCCACATGTCGTCAAAGGTAAAACCACTCTACGAACTCCTACGAACAAACCAACATTGGCGTTGGTCGGAGGCCGAGGAGAGGTGTTTCTGTGAAAGCAAAAGGTGGCCCACACAAGACAACGCCTTGACATGCACGAACCATCAAAGCCGATATGTCTGGTTGCAGACGCATCTGCCTGCGGAGTGGGAGCAGTTTTGATTCTTGTTGTGGACGGCTGCGAAACGCCTATTGCTTACGCATCGCGAACTCTCAGCAGAGAGGCAGCGAGGGGCTATAGGAGTCTATAATAAGAAGCGCTAGCGGTCGTATTTTTGCATAAAACACTTTCACAAACACATTTGGCCACAAATTCGCGGGCTGCTCGAATCATCTTCCACTGAAAGGGTTGCTAGGTCATGACAAGCCTATTCCCGCCTCAGACGCAGCACATATGCAACGACCAATGATTTTGTTCGCCGCGTATCACTAAATTTGGCACTACGGAAAGGGACAATCTTTTCGCGAACGCAGACCGCTATCGCGAATGACGTTGAAGAACCCTCATGATATAACTAATTATATCCAGTTCTTCTCGGCGACGATTGACTTGCACTTATCAGCATATAAGATTCGTCAAGAAATTATACTCACTCCCACCCTACGATGGACTAGGGCCCGAAGGCTGGCGGGCGGAGCATTACCTTAGAAACGCTAGCATTCGATTTGCGAAAGAGTGCGCGAGAGAAATTCTGATATGCAGACTACGAGGATCACTATACCTTGTCTCATCCTACAATGGACTAAAGGCCAAAGCCACGGGCCGCCAGGTCCAATCACGTTCCACGCTAAACTATGACATGCCTAACATTGATTAGGAGTAGACGAATAATACTCCGAACCCAAAAACGCAGCACTCAATGCTATTCGATTAGTCACTCAATGCTATTCGATTCGAACCACTGTCCGCCCATCCCCATCAGTGATCCGAGACGCGGGCATTGATACGTGCATCAAAGCGCAATACCACGCAACTTCTTAGTGGCTCGTGATTGGATCTGGCGGTCCGTAAGCTTTTGCCTTAAGTCCATCGTAGGGTGAGACGAAGTATAATCATCCGCATAGGGTTCTTTGTTGTGATAGCACGCTATTTTATATTGATGAAGTAAAGGTATATAGTATTTAGTTTCATAAACATTCATGCGATATTTCGTAAACATGTCAACTCTTTGGAGAAGCTGGAGAGCGCACAGGCAACACTGACATAAAGTCGTTTCGCCCAAACCACTGATTCCCATTATAGGAGGCTGGATGGCGCATTGAGCAGACAGGTATGAAGCCACCGGATGTAAGCGGCTTGTTCCGGAAGTAAGCGCATGACAGGCTTTTCAACTCTTCCGAGTGCTGGATCGATCATCATTCAGGGCGCTGGAGTTTTTCTTGTCATACCAAGAAAGCGTGCTTGTTTCGGAGTAACAGTGTATGCGGACCCGAGAAGTCTCCTGGGAAGCCATTCGATGTGAACATTTTGAGATTTTAGTTTATCGAGTGTGCGTATGTCCAACGTTCAAATGCCTTATTCTCAGGATTGAATTCTTTGGTTCGGGGGTGGTAGGTAGGGTGCTCGTTACTATGCCTGGTCGGCCCCTCATCTGCCTACGGTGCGGAATGACGGGCATAATGCGTCGGGACTGCCGGGCTCCCCGGTGCGCCGAGTGCCGCGCCTTCGGGCATGAGTAGGCCGACTGTGTCCGCTCTTGGGCCTAGGCCGCGGGACGAAGGGCGAGGGACGACAAGAATGACCACCTCATGAATGAAGATAAGGCTGAAAAGGCGGCTGCTCCCAAGGGGATCTCGACCGTGGAGGCAAAGGAAGGACACGACGCGCCCGGAACCGCACCCTCACCAGTGCTAGCGCCCCGATCCCGATTCAGAAGTCGCCCGAGGCTCCTGATTTTCCGCCGGTGGTTCTTCCACCGGCGGCTGAGCACAATTCGGTCTCACCGACAGAAAACAGATAGGCAGGCGCGGCTATGGTTCCTGACGGGAGCCCCTACGGTTCACTGATGGACGTTGAGCCGGGCTCTTTGTCTGTATTCAGCAATTTGTTTTTAACTGCAAAGGGGCATCTAAATTTGCTTTGGCGATTTTACCGGTCTCTGCTCCGCGTCCAACAAATCGAGCGCTACGCCCTATCTTGATTTGAGCACGAAAAATTGTTGTAGTAAAACGAATGAGTTTTGCGTCATAACGTTGCGGAATGTCTAAAAAAAGTCCACAATGTTCCGTTTAGCCACTTTCAAGGGACCAGTCACTCCCGCCTAGACCGCGCTTATGATTCGTTTGATCTAACACATTTATGTTCCGAATATTACGTGCTCCCTGCTTGTTTGAGTGACCACTGTTTTATTTGTCCGCAGTAAATGTGAAAACAGAGAAGTGTTTAGATAAGATTTGTGGAAAATTAATACAAAGCTTTTGGAAGATGAAGGTTTTAGAGCCCAAGCCCTTTCTGCTATCGAGAAAGTGAATAACGGGGAAATTTAAGAGCACGAAGCGAACTGGGAGGGGTTTAGGCAGGATGTAAATGAGATGGGTTTAGAAAGAGCAAGTACAATCAACTACGAAGAAAGGCAGAACGGAATGTTATTACGCAACACCTTGCAAACATTGTTAGAAGAAAAGAGTAGAACGCAGGGCGTGTCAGAGACGACATTCGTTCTATAAAGATAACTTCGAGATTGAAGACATGGAACGTTATCGCGAGGCGATTGTGAAAGCAAGGGCCGAACGATGGACCACGGTTATCAGCTACGTGCCCGCCGGACCAATCAGCTACCTCCCTCTTTTCAACAAGGTGCAAAGTTAAGCGAGTTGGTTGATGGTCATATTGAATGGGTTAAAACAGCGCAAAAAGACGAAGGAGCGGTAAAAGGAAACAAACAGACACAGCGCTGGGCCGGCTCTCCGCGCGTGGGTATGGCCGGGAGCGTGATGACGTGGCAAAAGAGAGGCGTATAACTGGGCCAACGAGGACGTAGCTCCCACTGCAGTCTCAGCTTAGAGGTGAACGGAGTTCAAACGGGCGCTGAGCCTGGAAAAAAGATATGCTCGCCGCAACGAGATCACTGAAATAGAGAGCGAGGGAACGGTGGAACAGTGACGCCGCAGTGGTGTAGTAACCATAGAGAAATATAGTACTACGTAAAGAGTGGTCACTCAAGCCGTTTCGCGGCCCAGGAGTTAGGGACTCTACTGGCCGTTAGTAGGCGCAACAGTGCCAGTTATTTTGAACATTTGTCAGATATATATTATTATTAAATAACTTCATCGCATAGAGTAAACTTTTAAAATTATAATGAACTTTGAAAACTTTCTAAAACGACTTCAACGGCTGTGGCTATGGCTGCGGCACGACGGTTGGCTTCGGAGTCGTGGACTCGACGGAGGGCGGATACTTCGGTTGCTTGGTCTGTGTCTCTTGCCTCGTTGTGTGGGTTGAGTTGGTTCCGCGGCTTGTTGTCTCGTGCTCGTTTCTATACTTCGTCTCACCTTAGTATGGACTATTGTTAGCCGCGCGTGCTAAAAGCGCGAGCTAGTCGCTTTGAATGAAGCCGCGGCGGCTGCACGAGCGCTCGTGCAGCATGTGCTCTAGTCAAGGCAGTCAAGGCTGGCCGCTCGCGCTAGCACAGCCTTCGCAGTTAGTCCATGCTAGGGTGAGACGAAGTATAGTCATTCTTCCGTTGCGGTCAAGGTATACGGTATATGTAAGAAATATTGTAACTGTAGTTTCTTTGTTGACGGAACATTTGCATTCGGACACTGAATTTAGAAGCGACTGGGCCAGTCACATGTGCAAGCGCCTTTCATGGAACTTGGACGGTAACTTTTTTAAATGCCCTCCATCGTATTGCATTTGTCGCTGTAAGTCTCGCTGTAGTACAGTACTTTTTTTCCAGTGTACAACTGTTGACGCGTTATTCATAGATTTTGCATTTGTATTGTTAATTTTGTAATGTATGGATAACATAAATCACTCCTTGTCTTCAGATTTGCTGTTTGTTTTGCTTGTCATAGTTCCAAAAATAAATACAGTACTTTTGTGTGTCAATCCCTGGTGACGTGAAAATATCCTTTTTGGTGTGTGGTCAATTTGAATTATATGTAGCGCTAGATGACTTTTCTTCTACACTAGAATTAAGGTATACGCTTATAAAACAATTCTATTTTAAACAAAAACCATGCTAGTTACAATAACACTGACTCGTTAAACTAGAGGGCGCATGCTACTGCCCGATACAAAAATACCGCCAGAATTTGCCTTGAATCCATTCATTCATCTGGCCAGCGGTTACTGCGTGTATCCATCTATTAAACACTGAACTAGGGACTATACTGGCCGCTGGGTGCGCACGCTGACGCTGAATTGGGCCGCTGGGGCCTATGGAAGTGTCCGCTCTTTACGTAGTACTATATTTCTCTATGTAGCAACCACGCGAGAGGGGGGGGGGGGGGGGCTCTGGGCTTTGGGTACCAGTCAAGTAGAGGGGTACCACCTCTGGCAGCGCGCGGCCCCCCTCACCCTTTCCACTTCCCCCCGATTCACCTGTCGGTTGCGATCTCGGGGAGTGAAAGTGGGGGGAAGGGGGGGGGGGGGGGCGGGCTACGAAAGACTTAAGGGCCCTGGGTGCCGGATTGCCTAGCTACACCACAGGCGACTCGCGACAAGAAAGAAATCGACCTCACCTTTTTCGAGTACTACAGCAGCTTATTTCCATCCTCTACGTCGACGTGGAGCGTTTTTAAGACTAGTTTTTGAGTTTCGTGCTGCGATTAGACGACGAAATGAAAGAATTCATGGAGGCCTCCAACACAGTTGGCGAAGTGCTTATAGCAATCGAAGCGTTACACCCGGGAAAGGACGGCCTAACTGCTGACTTTCACGAGTCGTTGAAGCGTGGAATTTCTCGAGTGCTGGCGAATGTATTTAATGAAACCTTCCAACTTAAAATTGTTCCGCCATCGTCCATGTTATCTCACACAGTGTTAATTCCTAAAACAAAGGACTCGTTTAAACTGCGGCGGGTCACGGTATTTAGCTCTATCAGTCCCACTAATTTGGATTTTAAAATGTTATTGAGGGTATTAGCCAGAAGATTAGAAACAGTAATAAAAAATTTAGCGGGGCCGCATTAAACATGCGGCATTAAAGGATGAACCGTTTTTACGAATATTCACAAGACTCGCAGCGATTTGGAGTATTGCGACGACGTGCGTACTAGAGTCGCAATGCTCCAAGTCAACCTAAAAAAGGCGTTCAATCGTGTACTCACGATGTGCTTTTAACTATTCTGGACCACGTAAATGTCCACTCGGTTATTCACACATTCAACAAAAAACAAATAACGCGACATTAAAAGGTTTACAACAACTAACTAGCAAATATACAAGATATATATATTTAAAAAAGGGGGGGGGGGGGAGGAGGAACAGCAAGCATCTAGCAGCATGTAATTCAATCATGCAGTAATACAAAATGACCTATCCAGATGTAGTATGAAGGTTTATACAATCTTAATGTCCATGCGAAACGGATGAAGGTGCAGCAATGTACAAAACAAACATGCTAGTTATCCAGACGTTCGAGACCTTGTACAAAGTTGGTGTCCATAAATAGTTCGAGAGGTAAACCGTTTCAGTCGCTAATAGTGCGGGGAAAAAAGCTAAACTTAAGCATGTTAGTACGCGCAAAAATGGGTGTTAGTGAAAACTGATGTCTGTGCCGCATAGTTCTTGACGCTAAAGGGGAAATATATTGCAATGGGTCTATGCGAGTCTGTCTTTGTTGAAGATGAAACAAGAATTTCAACCGCGCAAGTTTCCTTCTGGCCTAAGGGTCTGTATTCCGTTAGCCTGTATAAGTTGAGACGGTGAATCCAGCCTCCTATACTTTCGGTAAATAAACCGAACCGCTCGACGTTGCACCATCTCCAACTTCCGGACATCTTTCTGAGTGAATGGATCCCAAACGACATTTGCATACTTCAACTTGGATCTGACTAATGAATAATAAGCATGTAGCTTAACCTGAATCGGAGCGTCTTTCAACTTTCTTCTAATGAAACCCAATTTTCTGGATGCCGAGGTACAGATATGTTTTATATGAGGAGACCATGAAAGTGTGTCCGATATAATTAAACCAAGATATTTACATTTCCGCTCCACAGTAACCGGGGTGTCCGCGATATTATAAATGTATTCAAAGGGTTGCTTTTTTTGTAATACGTAAAAGTGATGATTTAGCAGAGTTAAGCTTCATTTTCCAGGTATCGCACCATGATACAACGGAATGCAAACTATGGTCTAACAATAGCTGATCCGAGCTCAAATGTATTTCATTAAAAAAAATGCAATCGTCGGCAAAAAGACGGATATGGACACATGCGTCAATGATTGATATATTATCGTTTATGTACACCAAGAACAAAAGAGGACCTAAAACGCTCCCTTGGGGGACCCCTGACGTTACAGGCAGACAGACAGGCAAACACACACAGTCTCTTTCCGTCGGAACCTCCGACGGAAACAGACTGTGTGTGATGTGAAAAGTATGCAGCAATCCAGTTAACAAAACCATGTGAAAGACCAAGCTGTTCAAGTTTAAAAGGCAGTTGTTCTTGAGGCACCTTATCGAAAGCTTTGCTGAAGTCCAAGAAAAGCACATCAATTTGACTTCCCCTATCGAGGATTTGCGCAAACTCATGGATGGTAGTAACGAGTTGGGTCGTAGTTGGTAAGCCTTTGCGAAATCCATGTTGAAACTCTGATAGAAAGTTACGGCTGTCCAGCAGTTCATTGATTTGACTGCAGATGATATGCTCTATTAATTTACGCGAAGAAGTCAAAGAATTTGGACGGTAGTTCTCAACTGCTAGGCGATCCCCTTTTTTGTGCACAGGTACCACTATGGCAGTACGCCAATCATCTGGCAGCGAGCTGTTTGAGTATGATGCACGAAAAAAAAAAATAAGAAGATAATGGGATAGGGACTCAGCGTACCGTCGTAGCAACGTGTTTGAAATCTTATCGGGACCAGCACTTGTTTTTGTTTTCAGTGACAACAGCAAAGAAACTATGCCGTTATACGTTATAAACTCAGTGTCACAATTTAATGCGGTAGAAATTACATAATCATGATTACGGTTATCGGAAAAAAACGATTGAAAATACTCATTGAAATGGCACTCTATAACACCAGGATCAGTTGAGACAGTGTCATTCACCATGATTTGCTCAACGGGCTTATTGTTTTCAGTCAAGTAGCGCCAAAACTTTTGGGGGTCCTGTTTAAGATAGTTTAGAAGCGTACCTGAGAAGTAGTTGTCCCTAGCCTCAGCAATTAGGCTGCGAAGATCGCTCTGCAGGTTAGTGACATCACAGTTAACCGGCCTTGCTTTCATGATTTTCTATTTGGGTTTCCAGAAGCGCTTCAATGCCTGGTTTAAGTAAAACAGCCAGTCTGCAACTCCTTCCATCACGATCCCTGCGAAATACATTGTACTGATCCGAAAATACCTCTCCGTCACTAATATAGTCAGTAAGCCAGGTTTCGTTTATAACACAAACATGCGGGTCATGCATAAGAGGGATAGATTCAAGTGCGTACAATTTGTTTACGGCACTTTGTGCGTTTAAGTTCAAAAGTCGTAACTGTTTACGATTAGGTTCAAGTCAGACAGAGGGATGGTTTTGATCTGTATTGAAATATTTGCGCGTGCATTTTTGTTTTCGTCCCATGCAAATACTTTGTCATTTACGTAAAGCTAATCATTAAATAAATACGGGAGCCTTCATCTTTATCGTGTCTGGAACTCTCCCACAGCATTTTTCTTTTCATGAGTGTAGCCTGCGGGTAATCATTGTTTATAAACACTTTCGAGCCTTTAAGTTTTTTAGCATTGCGAAGGATTTCTGTTTTTTCATTGTAGTCCTGAAAGCATAAAATAATCGGTCTTTTGGAACCACGTTTACCAAGCGCGTGAGCACGCGCCACGGACGAACACGCAACGCCCAGTTTGTTTTGAAAACGTTCAACGAGTACTGTTCTTTTTAATTGATCGTCGGTTTCATTACGCGTTTCGGGGATGCCATGGATTACAAGGTTTGAACGGCAACTTCTGTCCTCAAGATCAGTAATTTTTGCATTTTTTTAAAATATAATTTGCTCAAGAGCAGTCACAGTTTGCTTTAGGGAATCAATCTGCATAGTCTTTATTTGTATTTCGCTCAGCGTTTTCTCGATTCCCGTGCATTTAGACGTTAGGTCTTCCATTTTTTTGTCATTACGCTCGTGTCGAGCCCTGAGCTCAGATATTTCATTTTTAATCGCGATTTGGTCATCAATGATTGTCTGAAACATTTCTTCAGTTTTAGGCCCCGGGCTTGACTCCACATCCCCACACAAAAGAAGCGTACATACTAACAAACAGTCATGCGCAATATGACACAAAGTCCGTGGGCACGGCACAACCACAATCGTGATATCGTCACTTCCAAACGATCTGAACGAATAACAAACCTGCAAGAAGAGCCAGCAGAAGTTAGGCGACATGTTTGCTCGACAATCGCCGCGCCCACTGAAGCCGAAATGCTGTAGCAGCTTCTAGTTGTTCCGTTCGCGTGTGGAGTTTGTTTGCAAATCGTATAGGGGTGTCGCAGAAGAAACTTCAAATCAAATCAAATCAAAGTTTATTCAGACAACCGTCGAGGAATACAGTTGTCTGTGGGCCGCCACAAAAGGCATCGGCATGCCTGACAATTTATTCCGTTCGCGTGTTTCAGCAATTGTCATTTTGAATTAATATCTGTAGAGCTGGTATTAAACCAGGTGGAAACGAAGCTTCATGGGCAGAGAAATCGCTTTTCGATCAACTTGAATGCAGTCAAAGCCGCGACTTGCGGCAGGTGTTAAGTGTACGGAGCAACACTGTGGTGAGCTCGAAAACGTCTAGCGCTCATTCCAGCGCGCCACTTGGAGGGCAGATTCTCCAGGAATCGTAGTATATTTAAACAGAAAAATAAAGGATAGGTGTTTTGTTTTTCTATTTTACTTATCATCCTTTCTTGATGCTAAAATTCCAAGATGTAAATATACGTACTTTCCGTCATATTTTCATACCGTTTAGTCTTTTCCCCAGAGCGCAATCGCTCTCGGGGAGGACACAAAAAGGACATCGCGGACGACAGTCACATTAGCCAGACCAGCGTTCCAACATGACAATCCGCAATTCGATCGATTGCACCGTAATCATTCAAGCGGTCTTAAAATATTTAATGTAAAGCGGAATGTCAAGCTGCGGCATCCCACCACCTCCGATCACGGCCCGACCAGCGGCATCAGTGCCCGACAGTTTACGTCAACTCATCTTGTTACACCACTGATACTTGAACACGCCGTAACATCGGCTATAATTCCAGACTTCAGTTCACAACGCACAACACTGCTATTGCGATGTTGCTGCATCGAAGCACGCACAGGATGCACATCGTCAACTTCTTTACTTCTAACACTGTAGTTTTTGAGCGGGACGGCCTTCGGTCTCCGGCCTGGCGTCATGGGAGCCAATCTGTCTGGAACAAGAAATTATACCGACATGGATGGCATCTCTGCTTTCATCGACGTTTCCTGTACTAGAAACGAAGACAAGCACCAGGCAACCGAGGCAATCAACTTTTACGTCATCAACCAGCTCACCTCGGCTATCCCGGTATAGCCACATCTAGAACCGCATCATCGCATTGGCCTAGGAGACCGGCCTCGTCACCGTGGCAAGGTCCAACTGTCTTTTTCAGTACGTATCTTTGGAAAGATCATCCATACAATGTTCGGCACACGAGCTACAGAAAGCGAAAAATACGCACAAACTATGGTATACAAAAATTACATTATAAAATACCTGTACTTCAGAATGACCACCCTGATCTCATGACCATTATTCTGGAAGGTATGTCTATACAAGCTTTAAAGAAAAACATAAATGTTTATCTATTGTCCCTTCAAAAAAAAAAACACGTTTTTTCATTATTATTATTATTATCGTTTTTTGTTGTGCGCGTATGTTGTTTTTTGTGCAGCATTTCTCTGCGGGCTTAAAGAAATATCTTTGTAGAGATGGCTGGCTGGCTGCACTATGTTGTTGTGTGTGGCCCCTTTGTTCGCCGTGTTTGTGCAGGCATAAAAATTTATGTGCGTTGTTGTTGTTTGTCCAACGTGGTCGAAAATCTGGTTTTAGTTCATTCATTTTTTCTTTGTATACAGTGTTTTGTACTGCATATGGGATTTTATGTTCCATCTTTCATGATCAAGTAGTTTTCTTCCTCTGAGATTTTCATTTTGTCTGGCCGTGGAGAGGGGGGGAGGGGGGGGGGGGGCTGTCGCCCCTTCAGGAATACCGATGCCTTTTGTGGCGGCCCACAGACAACTGTATTCCTCGACGGTTGTCTGAATAAACTTGATTTGATTTGATTTGTAGTTTCTTCTGCAGCACCCCTATACGATTTGCAAACAGCTTCTACTTTTATGTCAACTTAACAATCAGCACGAGGCAGAAAAGTGGTTTGCCCTTTTTCAAATGTTTTCGTTTTATTTACTAACATTCGCAGTCTAATCCGTCAACGAGATGAAGTGTGCTCAGTTGCTGATTCACGCGATGCTGACGTCATCGCTCTCACGGAGACGTGGCTTTCTGGCAAAGTGTCTGATAGCGAGCTGTTTCATTGTAAAATACGTTTCAACACATTTCGTTCCGATGGGCATGACAGAAGTGGCGGTGGTGTTCTGTTGGTGGTTGCTGACTCATTGGTTTCTCGCCCTGTCATTGTAGCTTGTGAACTAGAGATTGTTTGGGTTTGCGTTTCTTTTAAACATAAACAAACGATAATAAGTGTATGTTATCGACCACCCACTAGAGTTATTCATTTGTAAATTTGTTACGTAATTGCATTAACCAAATCACCGTCCAGTATCCAGGAGCGCATATTATTAATGGGTGGTTTCAATTACCCCAACATTATCTGGTCTAATGTATGTCCTGTTTCAACCCCCTTCTCCTCTGAAGCTAACGAGTTTGTTGAACACTGTTCTGATTTCAACTTTTCTCAACTTGTCTCAGAGCCAACTAGGGTAACGAACCTTTAATCAAACATACTCGATCTCGCATTAACAACGCATCCGAGCGTCATATCACCACTAACATACCTGCCATGACTCCATGACAATTCAGTTCTTAACTTTTCCTTAAATATCCCAATCGTGGCGCCTAAAATTCACATTAAATTAATCCGTCTACAGCAGAGCTGATTCTACGTCAATTAACTTGTACCTGTTTGAGTTCCTTAGTGATTACTTAGCTGAATTTTCAAAGCGCTCCATTTAGTTTAATTGGATGCTGTTTATAAATGTTGTTTTAATATTAATTGAAAAGTGCATACCATCAAGGAAGATTCGTTGCAACACTAACTCGCCTTGGTTTAAAATTAATCTCAGGCGCCTATGAAATAGGAGAAAAGACTGTTTCGCGCTGCCAAACGATCTACCGCTGATGCAGGGTGGGCTGCGTACAAAACTGCAGATGAAGTATATACATCAGCTCTTACATAAGCTAAATCACTTTTTTTTAATCATACACTAAATATCATGTTAGCAACTAATCCTAAACAATTTTGGAATGTCCTTAATCCCAAATTTCAGTCCAACATTGTTCTTCAATCATCTGATGGTATAGATATACCAGTAACTGAAAGTGCAAGTGTATTAAATGATATTTTTGTATGATATTTA
>JABSTQ010002745.1:0-52172 GCA_013358835.2 Ixodes persulcatus
GAGGTTACAATTTGTCTTCAACCTGTGGTTTGTATAAGATAGTTTGCCGAAGCCTTGAGTGCTGCCTCTGCCGATGGTTCCTGTGTCTGACGACGTCCTCCACCCGAGTTCCACTCGCTCGCGGGCGAAATGGCTGCGTCCCAGAACGGCGTGTTCGGAAGTCGCTCCGTCCTCATTGCGGCGCGGGCAATGGCTGCCTCTGTCTCCGCGCCAGCGAGCCAGGTAAGCAGGCTCGACCATTTGGATTCATTTTCATAATCAGGTGCATGTGAAACTGAACGTTTCAGCAACCCGATTTGGAACAGCTATGCTAGTAATACAACCGCCAGTGTGCATGCAGCTTCAGAGATATTATACCAAAGTGGTTGCGAGTTGCATAGCGGACGACAGACTGGGGAGGCAGGAAGGGGGTAACAACAGCAGGATCTTTTCACTCCTGGGCGTTGCTTTGCGTACAGGCTGAACCGCATGTAAGCGATTAAGCGAATGACGATGACAGTGACGAGAGTCAGCGACGAGCGACGGAGGTTTCCCACGGTCGGTCGTCACGTCGCTCGGTATTTGGATTTTAGAAGTCGTCGCTCAACTCTTTCGTCGCTTGCTGCCGTCGCTTTCGTGCGGTTTGTTTCGTCGCGCGAGTGAACGAGTGACAGCGAAGCGTATCGTCGTCGCTTGTTTCGTCGCTCGCCGAATCGCTTACATGCGGTTTATACTTAATTTACGCTAACTGGCACCACATGTACGGTTGGCGCACGCTTCCATATTCCCTCTCATACTGTTTATAATAGTGCATATTTTTTATTCGTGGCATTAGTTACATACAGTTTTAGAACAGACGGGTGCAAGTAAATCTGCCATGGCTCTAATTACTGATGTTTATTCTTCTTTCAGATGACTTGAGGTACTATGTTATCCACCACCGGAACCCCGACACACCAGAAGATGTGGAAAATCTCGCCGACCGGCTGGACTAATGAATAATACCATGAAGTATGTGTATTTTTTTTGTGGTAATAAAGATAATTTTATCCATTTACGACCTGTGTTGTCAATATTACCAGTTAAACTGGTTTAACTGCATGGAGTGGACCAGTATACACAGTCGTACAGTATTACCAGTATACACATTTTCACAGTAAGACCTGTATGCACAGTTTCACAGTAGGACCAGTATGCACAGTTTCAGTTTGTCCAGTTCAACCAATTTAACCAGTGGCAATAAGCCTGTTTGAATTGGCCCAGTTTGCAATATTTTTCAATAGGGTATGGTTTCAAGTTGAACTGCATCATTGTTTACTTTTAGAATGCAACACGCATCTCCGATGTTGAACCCGAAGAGCTTCCCGCAGTGTCCATCTGCATCACACTGGGCAAGCCTTTGTGCATCTGTTGGCATGCAGGATACAGCACTACTTTATTTCAATTGTAGGCTACTCTAGCTATTAACCAAGGTTTGTACTTCGAGTGTGGTTCGGTACAAGGAAAATAGTTTTTTTTCCATATGTTCACAAATCTCGTTCCCTCCATTTTCAATTGTATATAAGTGGCTCAGATAAGAAAGATTGTAAATAATTTAAATTTCAAAAAACCAGAAAAAAAAGACGGAAGTGGCACATTATTTCTAAGTTCACAGTTCACCATTTGCATCTCTGGCTTATTTCTATGGTTTATACTACACAACAAGTAATCACCCTGTGCCACCTACCTTATGTGAATGCTGAGGATGCTTGCTTTTGTTTATGGGTTGAAGATAATCGATCCTTTTTTAATAAAGAGATGGACCGGATGAGGAAGCAGTTGTTGTCACGAGCCAAAATTTCACCAGCCTCCACATATCCTTGTGATTCTATCCTGATAACCTGCAGTTATCTGATCTTATTGAACTCTGTCGTGCAACCGCATCTGGTAACTGTACTGCCAAATGTTCACACAACACCGAGGGCTGTCTTTGAAATAAAGCTTTGCTTGACCTGCACAGGCTATGCAAAAGCACATCATATATTGTTTCCACCACACAATGCACCTGGAGGTGTCTCCTCTTCCAACGTTTTTTTTTCGCTCCCCTTCTCTGGTCAATACACTAACTGATATCCATGTGGGTTAGGTGGTGCCAGATGATTTAGGTTGTCTTCTATGTTTTGTGTTTTATTTTTAATTCCTGATAGCAAACCTCCACTGAGAGTGATCCTTTTGTTTGCCGAGTCACTTCTATCCGTACCTGTTTCTTATGTCTCCTTTGTGACGTATCAACTAGCCAAACTACAATTTTAGTCACCATGGATTTTTATCCTAATTATATTGACGAGTAGGATCACTTGTGGCTCTGTTTTGGTTGTTGGAGCACCATAAAAATCCACCATATGTTTCATGGGAGTTACTTCAGCTCAAGTTCAAATTCATTGCCCTCAAGGGCATTCTTGTGGAATGCATTATAGGGGGGGGGGACAACATACTAAATAGATTAAGCATTAATTTCACGTACACATAAACAATTGTTTATGTGTACGTGTAAAACAAAAAACAGCTGTAGAAATTATTTTTGGCATTCAACTGGTTCTAGACTTTTCAGGAATAGAAAAAATGAAATATAAGTGTGTCACTGAAGCCCATTACATGTTACTATAAAAGTGCCAAATTTGTTTATCAAAGAACGCATTAGTTTCACACAAAAATTCGAATTAGTTGCGGGACCCTCGGATCCACCTATTCAGCGAGCCAGCCATGTTTGCAGGCGTCGGTGACGACATCTGCCTTGTCCCATTAGTGTCCCTAGTCAGTCCCAAGCGGCGAGGCGGTGCCACTCGTAGATCTCTTGTATGCACTTCCAGTCATTGATCAGAAGGCGCCCAGGCGTCCTTCGCCCCAACGTGCTCCTTTGCCCCACTTTTCCGTCCCAAGTTTTGGGCAGTTGGAATATCTGGCACAGCTTGCTCCTTCGAATTCAACGTCACTTTTGGAGGGAGACGGCAGAGGAAGAAACGGGTACAGAGCCTTAGTAATGGAACATGCGTGGCGTGGCGAACGCAGGTAGGGAACAACGAAAGAGAGAGTGTTCAACGTCTCAATCAGAGTCACGTGGTTTAGGGATGAGCTACCGTCTCCACAGTAGGAGTTGTGTCAAGGTATCCTGGTCACCCGATAAAAACGACGAACACTAAAAAATATAATTTTGTAAATATTGGAGTTTTAAACATTCTGAAATGTTTTGTGTATGTCCAATAACCCATGGTGCTGTCGTGTAACAAATACTCTACTTTGCCTAATTTTTGTGTCCATGCCCCTTTCAAGTAATTTCATTTGGGTTCACAGCTTTCGTAAATCACACTGGCACCTGCAGTGCACTTACGTGTAACTCATAGTTTGCAGATATCCGGAGGTTTAGTTTGTCATCGCATTCTATTCAGAACCTAACCACATTCCACATTTTCTTTTTTTTCCAGGTTTTGTAGTTGTTCATATGGACTCGATTGCTCTGGAAGTTATGAAGATCGCCTTCCACATGAAAGCTGGACGTGACCCACTAATTAATTATCAAGAATAAAGGTATGCACATGTTTTACTCCCTATTGCATCTTGTGTGCACTTACTTGAAATTTCTTACTAACACAGTGTTCAAGCACCTGTTTATCTCTGGGAGCTGCACTTGGTGGTAACATCTGACATTAACTTGTGACAGCAGGCTTGAAGAAACTCATTGAATGCAGCAACTCCATCTTCGATGGCATTTTTCAAACTTCCCTTGCTAAAATGGTTTCGTGGCATAAGTCAAAAGTTGGTTTCACTGTCTAGCATCTGCCAGAATTACGCTGAGGTTCCTGCACTGCACAAGTTATGTGTAACTCATAGTTTGCAGCAATCGGGAGGCTTATTCTGTCGTCACATTCTGTTCAGAACCTAATCACATACCACTTTTTTGTTTTGTGTTCCATGTTCTGTAGTTCTCCATATGAACTTGATTGTTCAGGAAGTTGGAGATTGCATTTCACGTGAAAGCTGGACGTGGCCTACTAATTATTTCAAGAAAAAAGGTATGACCCGAAGGAAAAATCCATCAATGTAACGCTGTCTGGCAGTCGATGTTTTCTAGTGGACACCTGTCTGTGCCTGATTGTACGTCAAGCACGTCTGATTGGCCAACAAGTTACTCTGACCGACAGTCAAACTCCAGTCAGACTCCGCTTGTCGGCTTTCTGATGGTTTCCTGGTGGCAGTCGGCCGCCGCGAAATGCCGTCAAGATTTCTTGGTGGCGATTCTGATTGGACATCGATTGTCTCTGACTGTACGTCAAAAAGCTTTGACGGGCAGACAGACGTACGGTCAATGGACGTAAAGTTCGTTCGAATACCACTATTTCGTCAAATCTATGAATACGAAAAATAATCTATGCACGAGAAAACGATTTCGGGACGTGAAACCATAAAACCGCTGATGTTAGAGATATGACACGCAACCGACCGACAACACTGATCAGAAGCCCGCCGAACGCCGAACTGGCCGAACGCGCCACTTACTCCTTTACTTTCGCTTCGCCCGGCTTCGCCGAGCTTCCATGAATGATCGCTCTCGACTCGTTTTGTTTGCCCGCTTGCTCCAACCTGTCGATCCTGCCCGAGCTCTACAACGTCTTACGTTTTAGTAGAATTTCTCCTCGAAAAGACCCAGTGTTTCGGGAGTTCCGACTATGTAAGGAAGTTTAGCGGTGTAGTTGAAGACGACAAGGTGTACCAGCTCTACTGGGCCGGAGACGCGCGAACAAAAGGAGGGTTCTACGACGCGAAAGTACTCTACATGGCAGGTGAGTAGAACTGAAGTACGGCGATTGACTACGAGTGCTTTGCATAACATGCTGAAGGCTTAACTGCATATGGAGCCGAAGCATTCCTTAGAGGCTGTGTCTACAGTGCCATCCGACGGTCCACTCGCTCCTACAAGTGCCGTCCGAAAGAGAGTCAGACGGCGCGTGTATCACTGGTGGGGTACCGTCCGACGGCACTCTTGCAGAGCGTTCGAGTGCCGTCCGACGGTACTCTGCTCACGCGTTCAAGTGCCGCCCGAAAGTCTTGTATAAAACGAGTTCTCAAAATGAGTTTTTTGAAGCTGCAGTGTAGCTTAGTGGTAAGACGTCTGCCTCATGAGCAAGCGGTCCCGGGTTCAATCCCCCGTGCGGGTTGCTTTTTCTTTTTTTTTTTGAATTTTTGAGCATTTTGTTTTGTCGACGCATTTGGCGATATTTACATTTCTTTTTTACGGTTAACATTGGGAAAACCGAATGTTGTCGACGAAATTTCGCTCAATAAAATGGTCAGACGTCATCTGATGGACCATCAGGGCACGTTCCACCAGGGCTGCTGACTGGCAGTCAGCGTCCCAAATTACGTACCTTGATGGAATTTTCAATAGGGGGAGCATGTTTTACTTCGTACTTCATCTTATGTGCACTTGCTTGAAATTTCTAACTAACAAGGTGTTTAATTATCTGTGGAAGGCACAGTTTGCAGAAACTTCTGGAATTAACTCGTGACAAGAGGCTTGAAGAAACTCATTGGACCGCAGCAATTCCGTCTTCAAAGGCATTTTCCGAACTTCCCTTGTTAAAATGGTTTCGTATCGTAAGTCACAAGTTGGTTTCACTGTTTAGTGCCCGCCAGAGTTAAAATGAGGCTCCTGCAATGCGCTTACATGTAACTCGTAGTTTGCAGATATCGGGAGGTTTATTCTGTCATCGCATTCTGTTCATAACCTAACCACATTCCACTTTTTTTTTCCAGGTTCTGTAGTCCTCCATATGGACTTGATTGCCCTGGAAGTTAGATTGCCTTCCACATGAAAGCTGGACGTGGCCCACTATTTATTTCTCAAGAATAATGGTATGAACATGTTTCGCTTCGTGCTGCATCTTACGTGCACTTGCTTGAAATTTCCTACTAAAACATAGTCTCGTGCGAATAGTAGATTTTGAGTTGGAAGCGAGTAGAGGAATTGACCGAATATTGTCGATTTGAATATCGAATAATTTTTCCACGCTTTTTACTATCATTGCATAATGCTTAGACGAAAACCCAGCTAAACTCGTGAAGGTTGTTCCACTTGTTCGTTTATAAGCCAAGTATATTCTATCGATATTTATGAACTGTGACCTCAGAAGTTCTGATGTCTTGAAATGGCAAGTAAACGATGGATTTGACATAAAATGAATCCTATTGAGATGCCCAATTGAGTGAATTTACAAATCTTGCTATATAAAATAATCTTTCTTTGGTTTGAGTTAAAAAACGAAAGCCGTTTACAATTCCCTGTAACGCCGGATTAGAGCGCAGCTCTTGAGGAGGAGGATGGAAGGGTACTGAGGGATAGGTGACTCCCTGAGGTCACGTGACCTCCGGGGGGGGGGGGGTCACGTGACCTCAGGGGGGTGACCTTCGTGAGGGTAACTCTCATAACCCTCGTGACCTTTGTGAGGGTGACCCTTGTCCGAGTAACCCTCGTGACCTTCGTGAGGGTAATCATTTTGTGGGTAACTAACTCTCGCAACCCTCGTGGGGATAACCCTCGTGAGAGTAACCCTCGTAACCCTCACGAGGGTAACCCTCGAGACGTCATAATGAGAAACTTGCCATAATGCAACACGCGATTACGCCGACGGCGACGCCGACCTAGCCGGGAACGGGCACCTAAGAGCTGCGCTCTAAAAGAATGAATCGCGCATGAGGAACGCAGGTTGTAAGGGCATCTCTGCCTAACATAGTATACTCTTGCATAACAGTCAGCTTAATTTTGAAACTTTTACTACGAAGTAGGTATACACATTCACAAAGTTTCCATTTATTTTCAAATACAGCCAGCACGCGTGCACCATCCCATGGTCAATGTATGCTTTTCTTCCAGGCACGCAATTGCGATATTTCTACTTTCCCAAGTGTTTATCGTGGCGGGTTATCCTGTTGAGTGCGCTTCTTACCGAGCACTGATGTAATGCAGAGAAGCAACACCCGCGGAGCTCGCTTCCGCGGGTATTGCTTCTCCGCAGTGCAACGGTGCTCGGTAAGAAGCGCACTCAACGGGACTGGGCCGCCGTAACCATCACTTCGAAAAACACGAATAGTGCAGTTCTTCTCAAAGCTAATATAGAATAGTGTATTATTCAAAACTACTGTTCGAAATTCCAAATATTCGCACAACCCTACTAACACGGTGTTTAATTATGTCTGGGAAGCACAGTTGGCATTAACTTCTGAAAATAACTCGTGTCAACAGGCTTGAAGTAACTCATTGGACGCGGCAATTCTGCCTTCAAAGGCAATTTCCGAACTTCCCTTGTTAATATGGTTTTGTATCATAAGTCACAAATTGGTTTTACCGTTTAGTGCCCGCCAGAGTTCAGCTGAGGCTCCTTCAATGCGCTTACATGTAACTTATAGTTTGCGGAAATTGGGAGGTTTATTCTGTCATCACATTCTGTTCATAACCTAACCACATTCCACATTTTTTGTTTTGTTTTCCAGGTTCTGTAATTCTTCATATGGACTAGCTTGCTCAGGAAATTAGAGATTGCCTTCCACATGAAAGCTGGACATGGCCCACTAATTATTTCTTAAGAATAAAGGTATGAACATGTTTTACTTAATACTGTATCTTGTGTGCACTTCCTTGAAATTTCTAACACAGTGTTTAAGCAGCTGTTAATCTCTGGAATGTGCAGCTGGCATTAACTCCTGAAAGTAACTTGGTCTCACAGCCTAGTCACATTCCCTGAGCACTAGATATTTAATTTGAATTGTTCCCGCATCAAAAATTAGTTTACGTGTTGTCTGTAACTTGCAGCGGCAGAAAGCTGTAACTCTCAATCACTGAGCTGCACGTCATGCGTGGCGACGGGAATCGTTCCTACATACAAAATTAGCTGGCGTGTTGTCCGCACCTTGCAGCAATGGCCAGAGCCTGTTGAACTGCTAGCTGCAGTGATTTAACAAAATGGACATCTCAGTGAACAATAAATATAGCAGTAAAATGCTATATTTATTGTTCACTGAGACGTCCGTTTTGTTAAGTCACTGCAGGTAGCAGTTCAACAGGCTCTGGCCGTCGCTGCAAGGTGTGGACAACACGCCAGCCAATTTCGTATGTAGGAACGATTCCGGTCGTCGCGCATCACGTACAGCTCAGTGATTGAGATTTACGGTTTTTTGCCGTTGCAAGTTACGGACAACACGCCAGCTAATTTTCGATGCCGGAACGATTTCCGTCGTTGCACATCACGTGCAGCTCAGTCATTAAGTGTTACAGTTTTCTGCCGTCGCAAGTTACGGACAACACGCCAGCTAATTTTCGATGCCGGAACAATTCCCGTATCTGTGGATCACGTGCATGAGAGTTACGGTTTTCTGCCATGCTTCTACGGGTGAAGTTACGGGCAAAAACCGTAGGGCCTCATTACTGTCATGCACGTAATACCTAGTTAATGCTGTGACCGTGATGCAAGACAACAAAAATTGTACCGGCATCAAAAATTAACTGGCAATTTCAGTAATTTGACGGGATTTGTTTTTACAGTGTATCTTCCCACGTTTCATTTGGTTTTTCTGGGATACCCCTGACTAATAAGTTATTGCGTCTCATTCTGTTGTTTAAATCATCGATACTAGATTCAAGGGCGCAGCTTTTATCATGCGAGTAACGGACGTCTCTTTGAACGCCACTGATGGTATTCTCAACCACGGCGAGTGTGTCCTTAATGGCGATAATCTCCTGCGTTTGTTTCTCTAGAGTACATACCTTCTGTTTTAGTTCCTTAATTCCAGAACTGATAGAGTCCAGTCTCTATCGGGTTTCGTTTTGGTGTTTTTCAGCAGTAGATGCTAGGTTTTCGATTAGCTCGCCCAGTCTTTCAATTTCGAAAGGACCGGGATTAAGCTCGACGTCTCCAGACAACATCAGCAGTACGTCTAAGAAAAGAACAACTGTCATGAGGTAGCGAGAGCAAGCAGCTAAACTCAAGAGACAACGCATCTATACAGTGTTAGTAGACTCTTTTTGTTGATGGGGCACGACACATTAAAGAGCATTACGTTGTTAGAGCGATAACATTTCGCGTAATTCAAGTAACGAACCTCAGTTACGAAGCGTGTTAGCGTCAGCATTGCTGTGTCGTGCCCCGAGGCTTGCGCCGGTGGTAGGTCTTTTTGTAGGCAGCCTGAAGGCGGAAACGGAAGCGTTCCTCGGTGCGCCATCACGCGGTGGTCTTGCAGGCGGAGCCGCGGCTGAGATGAGACGGCAGTTTCCCCTTGCGTTGTGGAATCGAAGTCGAAAACGTGCTCCAGCGGCCATGACGATAGACAGGCCACGCCCCCATCCAACGTACTTGGTGACACCGTGAAGAGCAGCAGCAGCACACGAGTTACGAAGCGTGTTGGCGTCGGCATCGCTGTGTCGTGCCCCGTGTTATTCAGCTAAAAAGAAAAGAAACGACGCAGAGGAGGACTCCGTCGGGAACGTTGTGAAGGTTTAGTAAATGAAATAACAGCATTGAGCACTGCCCTGAAAAGTCAGATAAAAGAATCAAAACACAAATATTATAATGTTACAATGCTACAGTTTCTCAGACAATCACCACAGAAATTTTGGAGACATTTGACAAGAAATAAAAAATCTGTTTCCGAGTTAAGTACAGAGGAGGGCGTTACTAATGACAAGCACGATATTGCCAACAAGTTCAATACTTTTTTTCGAGTGTTTTCACGAGAGATGATGAGGAACCAGTAGAGTTTGAGTTACCGAGCAACTTGCCAGATGCAGATGACTTGACACTTTCAGTGGAAGGAATTCTGGCTTTGTTACTGAACCTAAAAACTTCCAAGTCGATGGGCCCTGACAAAATTCCCAATGCCTTTCTAAAGAGATACGCGGAGTGGATGGCCAGGTACCTTTTTGTAATCTTTGAAAAGTCTCTTTCAACGGGACCTCTTCCAGAGGACTGGAAGATGAGTAAAATAATTCCTATACCGAAGGGGGGTGATGCTACATCCGTTTCTAACTATAGACCCAATGCCTTAACGTTAACATCATGCAAAAGACAAGAACATATAGTTTCGAAACATGTCAGACAGTTTCTTTCTTGTAATAAGTTTCTGAGCGAATGTCAACACGGGTTTCGTGAGGGCCTATTGACAGTGACCCAGCTTGTAGAGACGGTGCATTATCTTAGTGAAGTTTTTGATAGAAAAGGACAGGTAGATATATTTTATTTAGACTTAAGAAAAGCATTCGATAAGTTCAGTCATAAAAAACTACTAATTAAATTGAAATGTGTCTTAGGAAATAGTAACGTTGTTGACTGGATAGAGGCATTTCTCACAAATCGCAAACAATTTGTAAGTATTGACGAACACAGGTCAGACATATGTGATGTCGAGTCGGGTGTGCCTCAGGGCTCAGTGCTTGGGCCCTTGTTTCTTTTGTATATTAACGACCTTATAGTTGATTCATATATCCAAGCCAGATTGTTTGCAGACGATTGTATTATCTACACTGAAGTGAAGTCTACCGCTGATCAAGTAAGGCTAAACAACTATTTGTCTAAAATAAACGACTGGTGTGCAAAATGGCAAATGTCGCTAAATACACAAAAAACCGATCATAACTCATAAACGTCAGCGTTTAGAGTTTAGCTGCACACTCCAGGGTGTTACCTTGACTAACGTGACTGAATATAAGTATCTCGGCGTCACAATAACTGCAGACCTAAGATGGACAAACCACATGGATTACGTTATCGGTAAAGCTAATAAAGGTTCAGGGTTTATCCGGCGCACCCTCAAACTTTCCTCACAAGAGACTAAGTTGGTTGCATACAAGATGTTAGTTCGCCCCATGCTAGAATATGCATACGAAGTCTGGGACCCATATGTGAAAAAAACTGCACTAAAACTGGGAAGTGTACAGCGACGCGCATTGCGTTTTATTTACTCCCGTTACCAAAGACAGGATTTGGTTTCCCCCTTTATGACAGAGCCAGTTTACCACTGCTACAACTCCGCAGAAAACAAAAAAGGTTAAAGCTTTTTTACAGTATTACCAATAATTTGGTTCTTGTTAACAAGCATCGGTATATAGATGAAGACACGTCACGAGTAACCGGGAATAAGCATGGACGGCATGTGAAAAAAAGAAGGTTTAATAAGGAATGTTTTAGATACTCGTTTTTCTTGCAGACAGCGCGGGACTGGAACCAGTTGCCAGGAAGTGTTGTTGATGCATGCGGCCGGTTGGAGTTCGCATCGCTTATTTCTTAACGCTCGGTCGCGCCTCAAGCTGTTTGTTGGGTTACTATACTTTACAATCGTTGCTTTTGTTGTGTTGCTGTTTCTCTTGTGGTTGTGTCGCCGCAGGACAGCGCAGACTGTGATTGTTGGGCTGTTCATTGTATCCCACCCCTATCTTGGTCCCGTATGGGACTGATAGTATGTTCAAATAAATAAATAAATAAAAAGCAGGTGCTAGAGAGGCCATACATTTCAAAGAAGGAGCAGCAAATCAAAGCATGGAGAGCGTTCGTAATTTAAGGGCGGATGCCTCCGGAGTAGATTGGACGCAACTGCACACGCGGTGCCACGCCGCGGGGTGAGGAGGAAAGCGGGCGGATAGGCGGAGACACTTGAAGCCGATCAACGCTTTTGACTCCTCTTCGCAGCTGGTATTGCAAACGCGGCCTATAAACCACGTGACCCTGATCAAATACTTGGAAACTCTCTGTAATCGAGTCCCGCCATATTCCGTTCATTCGTTATTTGACAGAGAGAGCGTGGCAGCTATTAGTGAGAGCATGGCAGAATCGAAAAAAAAAACCTTTACTTGTGACATTTCGTTTCGTGCAGGTGCGCATCGGCCACTTAAGAGCACGAGGCTAGGATGTTCCTGGAACATAGCTCTCGCGTAATTGCTCGCTAGTGAACGAAGAGTTGTCGCGCACCCACCCAAGCACAAGGTGAGCGTAGGAGAACCGAAAGTATTTCTCTCCGCTGTCATGAAGGCCGGAACTGGTGCGAACAGCCTGTATAGTTAAAAGAGATGTGAACTGGAGAGTGTTAGATCTTATGCCTGGTTTAACAAAATGCTCATTCCTTCAGTGCTATACCCGTAGTGGCTTATATTCCTCCGATGCACTCTATTTAGTGGAGAACAGACGAATCTCAACATCACAGGGCTAATTGGTTTACTTTCGGGCGGTCGTAAAGTTCACTTGAGAAATGTCTTTATAAGACGGATCTTAGGATGACGGGCATGAAGTATCTTCAGCCGTCCAAAGCTAAATTGCTGTACTTATTTGTTTGCTCAGAACTCGAACCTCAAGCCATCATACAGACGTATATTTATGTCATGAACCAAAACGCAGTACAAACAGCATTATTATTAAAAAGACTGCGATCAGTTCTAACTGTAACCAGTATACTAAAATAAGCCATGTATTCCTTCTGAAACTGTTACTCGAGTGCCATTCTTCAGGCACAGGTTCACAAAGTTATGTTTGACGGTAAAGGCATTTAAAGAGCATAGTCATAGATAATTCACACAAAACTTTTAAGCAATCAATGTAGTACTGGCTCCGTGTGTCTTTTTTGTTTTGTTCGTTTATGAAATTCTTAAAAGCAATTGCATGAACCTGCATATTTTTCTCGCTGCGCTTTTGACCAAAGCGATGTTCCATGCTTCGGCCATGCTCCGGATATGCCATGACCTCGCACATACGCAGAATTTAACCGCCTTCTGTTGTAATGTGTATTTTTATAACCCGGATCATGCATTGACCTTGTAAGTTAAGTTCAACTCCCTAAAATTCCAGTAGCCACACATCATCTTCCGAAATGGCATTTTCCACAAAATATATAAAGTAGAACACATGTGTTCATAGTGCTTTTACTTTAAAAGGTGAGCTGTAGATGAAAAGCGCGAAGTGTACCTCGGCCTTTAATGTTAAATAATACATTTAACGATCTTAATTTTGGCTAATGCCCTATGTAAATCCTATGGCCCTACGTAAATCCATCTTAAAATATTTTTATAAAACCTGCTTCGTATATAGGTATGGAAGAATAACTTCCAAACCACGTTATTTTGATGCCGTTATGTCTCCATTGTCCAATATTTAAATCCCTGGAAGTAAACGACCATGGATGCCAGACCTCCTATCTGCAAATAGTTTTTTTTGTGTGTGTGTGTGTGTGTGTGTGTGTGTGTGTGTGTGTGTGTGTGTGTGTGTGTGCACGGCAACTGGGTTAGCCGTGGAAGCGCGATTACCTAAGTATTTGTAAAAATATTTCATCAAGCCATTTTATCAGTTTTGACGACCGTATTACTAGACCAGTTATAAAAAAATGCACGAAAACGAAATAAAAATTTACCTGTATTTCTTTTATTTGTCGTTTAATGCAGACTATGAATTGTGTTCAGTTATTTGATATCTACTTCATAAGTTTCATAAGGGGGATCGGTCGCCGAGCAGGCTACTGCACACTAGCTCGGAGCACGTGCAACGAAAGCTTCCGCTGCACAACCTAAGGATCCCAGGTTCAATCCCCACCCCTGCACGTTTTCGATCTGGATGAGCATCATACCGGCGTGCGGTCGTGTACCACTACTGCATGGTGCTAGTTAAAGACCCCCGGGCTAGCGGTTGTGCTGCACTAGCTAAATTTCTCATTTACAGCAGAGACCTCAGACGCCCATTGGCGCTGACTAACTTCTGACTGTATAAACATACACAGTACATAATTACTTCATAGTTTACGTTTTATCCCCCTGCTAAATGTGTAAACAATTACGCCTTTAACGTTGCAGAAACCATATTTAACGGATAGAGACATTCCTTTTTAAACCTTTGTCATTCACGTACAAAATACCCATATAAGATTATAACAAAAGCGACGTTATTGCACAACGCGCCTGAGCCCTCTAGAAGATGAACGGGCTAAAAACGTTATTTTGGTCGACGCTGCGGAAATCCGCTCTTCTGATATAGTAAGAACATTTACTAATAAACTGCACCGCCTGTTGCTCCTCGATTATTTTTGAGCGTTTTATTTGCTCCTTATTAAAGGGTAAAAAAGATCCTTTATAACTTTACAGAGGCAAATAATAAATAAAATTTATCGAAATCAAAACTATTGCTTTTGGCTGTGTGTTTTATTTAAAAAAAAATCAATGAATGTTGAATAATGTTTTTCCAATAGTCGCACAAAATAGACCAAGCAGGTTTGTCTCGGTGGCTATCACATAGTCATAGAGGCCTTAGATGTTTGTGGTCATTTTTAAAGTTCGTAAAAAAGTGGAATGTTACTACAAACATATAATTCCACTTGAAATAGGAGCACTGCCCAAGCCTAGAATACACACAAACGCATACATACGGTCCAAACGTGCAACGGCACGCCGCACACTTTTCTACGATCTATTGGACAAGCGGGCGGATAAGCACGAACAGAAGAAGGGTAGACGTGAGCTATTTCGCCTACGGTCCTGCCCGATTGACTCCTTGGGCCTAAACGTCGACTGCGCTTAACTTAGGGGAAACCAAGTATGATCTAAGTCAGGGTATCCGAACCCCGCCCCCAGACGCGTTCCGGCCTGTCCGCGCATGGCCGCGGTCTCTGCAGTGACGCCCGGCCCACTGCTACAAACGCAAGTGCTCGCAAAACAAAACTAAGAATGGCTCGCCATGCGCACCAAAAGAGCAAAATGAAGTAATAGAAAGAACAAAAGAGAACTGCCTCAAAACGCGGGCACTCCCGCCATAATATTTGTTGTACATTGTTATCAGCAGCATCACGTATACACCTACCTTCTCCACGAGGGCGCAGCCATCTTGAATGTCGTCACTTCTGGTATGCATTTAAACATTGTTTTGATCTCTCCACGCCGCTGGAAGGTGTTAAATAAATATGCGTGATTTTCACACATTCTTGTTTTGCCTCATCTATATTTTCTTGCATATTCCAGGCTGAAATGTTTTATTCGTTTTCTCGTCCCCCATACCAGATACGGAACCCACGTGACTGAGAACGAAAGGAAACGAGAAACGACTACATAATCGTATTTTGCCGCCATGTTGCCCGTAAGGGCTGGTTCACACAGCCCCGTTTTCTTACCTTAGTTTACGTTGCGAAAGCTTACGTCTGCTTACGCCACAAGTCACCGGCACATATGTGCTTCCTCTTAAGCGTGACTACCAGCTGAAGAAGGTAGCCTGGCACGCGGTATTCGAGGCATGAATGTTTCGCTGACATATACGTAACGTGCGAAAACGGTGCTGTGTGAACCGGCCTTTACTCCTTCTTGCATATTGTCGTCATCGGATCGGCCATTTTCATTAAGCTCCTGCCATAGGTATACATGTCAAAGTTACTATGCGCTTTGATTTATGCCTGGTAAGTTCTCTGTGTCACTTATTTTAAACTCATAATTAACGATACTTTGCATCACAAAAAAAAAATACTCATCTACCATACATTTCATTTTTGAGTTAGTGCATTAGTGTACATTTACGTGCTTACTCGTTTATTTAGACTTATTTATTTAGTATGCCCTCGTTTATATTGTAATATTTATTTTACGACCCTCCAGAGTGGTACACTTTCCGATTCTGGCCCCTTAGCCAATATGTTTGGAGAACCCTGGTCTTAGCTAAAGTGGTGATGCAGGTGTGTTGGTTGGTGGCTATAACATATAAGACAGGGCACAAAATACCGACTGATTAAAGTGCAGGTGACGAGTGCTTCGTTCCAATACTTCTTACCTCAAGTGGTATGTTTTGTGCGCTATTTTTTTTTGTTTTTGTTATTCAATAATCTATTTGCAATTGATATGGCGATGTTGTATTTATGAGAATATAATGCAAGAATTCATTCAATCCATTGTAAAGCAATAATTCTATCCATGCCGACAAACAGTCCCGTGGCTTGGATGTCGTGTTTTCATTTTTAATTAGTTTTACTGGTTTTACAGGATTGACCAACACCAAATTGACCACCCGTTTCGCACCGTGAATTTCAGTTTTCGCAAAGTCCCTTTTACGACGCCTTACGACGCCCTATCAGGCAATACCACATGGAAGACAGGGTCTGAGAATGAAGTAATCGTTAGTGGATTCGGGACCCGCCGCAAAGCGACAACAACGCTGAGATTCGACGGGAGACGACCTCCGTCTTTGCGGTGTCGCGCGCTAGTGTCGCGCTCGCGTTGTGCGAGACTGCACGACTGGCTGCCGGCAATAGCCCTGTTGCACACGGCCAGGAGGCGCGAGTACGTCCGTCCGCAAGACTCCACCATGTAATGTCTTCTTCGGCGTCAGCACGGCGCCGTTGTAGCATTCGATTATGCACGAGCTACGTTCGAATACGAGTGTATGTCAGTACACCTGCTCGTGCGTGTAAAAGAAAACAAATATCAACAAAACACGTTTACAGGTGGTGGCCTTAGCGCCCTATATAAACGCCAAGAATGTATTACTTTCAGCTGGTTTGTTCGTGTTTTCTTCCATTGCGTCTTTTCAGTAATGTGGGGAACCATATAAGAACGTGCAATGGAAACGGGACCTCCAAATATTCGATTGTGCTCGCGAGGGGCTCGTCTCGCAGCTTGGGAGCTAGAGGACTGTATGCTGGCGCAATCTATGCGGCTCTGCGTGGATCCATGTGCGATGACGTTTCTGAAGCAATGGAGCATGCCTTCTCTTCTAGGTGCTCTTGCATTACACAGCTTGGGCTACACGGCAACGCGTGCACGTTTCTTCCTAGGAATCTCACTTTCTAAATTGGGTATTTCTTTTTTTTTCTTTGCGTCGAACGTTTTTTGGATTGTTACTCTGCAGTTCGTGAAGCCGGATTTTGTGCGGCACCTGCCTGGACGTCCCATAATGCAACGCGCGCAGTGTCGCCTTATGGGACCTCACAGACCTAGACACCAATTCACCTTCTCCGCTAAATTCAGCGAAGAATTTGAATTGGTGTAATGTTCACGTTACATCAGGCCACGTGACGTACATTTACCTGCTATATTTAGCGGGGAAAGTAGCGACCAGAGATCTACACACCATTTCAGATTTTCCGCTAAATTAAGCGGGGAAATTGACGTCACGGGACCTGATGTCACGTGTCGCTACAATGTTTCACGTGTGCAGCTCAATTGCCTAGTAATTTGCCATACAATGTTTTTAATAAAACATGTTCAAAAATTTGGCACCAAGTCGCGTCTCAAAAAACGTTCCCCGTGACGGTAACTCGGCACGTCGTATTTGGTCCGCGGATATATATACCGGGTAATATTTTTTATTCGAAACAGATTTTAAAAAAAGGCGTATTTGCTCCTACGTTAATGCCGTCTTCACTATACACCAACTCATGTTTACAAATAGACCGGAGCGCCCCTAGCGGACGCCACCGGCACCGCGCATGCGCGATGGGGGTGTGGGCAAGAAGCTCGCCGTCGCCCATAAACAAACCATTGGAATGCGTTGTTGTCGGCGTCGGTGTGAGTCCCCGTGCTCTTTTTCGCATTGGAGTTGTTGATTCTACGTAGTCCTAATAATGTCTGACTACTTGAGCGGCTTCAGAAAAATTAACGAGGCTCGTTACACCGCAAAACTTCGCGTGAATAATGGGACGTGCGGCGATTCATTTCACGTGGACGCCGCTGAATGGGCGCTAAAGCCTGACTCCCACGATGAGATTCTGCTCGCTGTTTTCAGTCGCGACGTCGCTCCCGCTCCAAAAGCGTGTTCCGTAGCAGAGATGGAGGACGTCGATACTAAAAACCGTAAGTAGATTCGGGCATTATAAGTCGGTGATGGCCACTCGTAAAAATGATCAACATCATCTTGTATCTACTGTTTACACTTACACTTAGCCTACTTACCCCAACCAATCTTCAAAAGTGTTTTGAGGCCTGCACTTACTTCTTATCGCAATTACCGGGTCAACGTTTGGTTTACGGGCCGCTGTCGTTTTAACGAGATGACGACAAAAAGCAGACAAGTTTGAAAGAGCAGGCGACAGTTCGAACGCATCCGAAAGGGAGCGCGGGCAAGAAGCACCGCGTCCCGCGTCAACAAATCATTGTAATGTCACATTGTAGGCGTCTGTGTGAATCTGCATACTCTTTTTCGCGTTGGAAGTGTCTATTCTACATCCTCACAGCAATGTCTTACCACTTTAATCGCCTGAGCGAATTTATCAAGGCTCGTTACGCCGCTAAACTTTGCGTAAATAATTTGACGTGCGGCGATTTATTTGCATGAATGCCGCAGAATAGACGCCAAAACCAAGATGAGATTCTTCTGACTATTTTAGGTCGCGACGTCGCTCGTGCTGTAAACGTGTAACAGGTAGCGGCGATGATCGACGTCGATACTGAAAATCGGAAGCGGGAAGAGATCAAACGTAACAAGTCGGTGATGGCCACTAGTAACAATGATCAACATATTTTATCTACTGTTTACACCGAGCCTACTTAAGTCTTTTGAGGCCTGCAATTACTTCTTATTGCAATCACCGGGTCAAAGTTTGGTCTACGGGCCGCTTTTGTTTGAACGAGCAGACGACAAAAAGCAGACAAGTTTGAAAGAGCGTCTTCGAAAACCTCTGAATCAACTCTTTTTAGAACGACTTGAAGCTCGTTGGAAACTCGGAAGCGCGCCAAAGTTACCAATCGTGAAGCAGGTGCAAAGCTAGCAGCGGCGGAACGCGATAACGATCTAATCATCCGCGTTCCGCCACTGCTAGCTTTGCGCCTGCTTCACGATTGGTAACTTTGGCGCGCCTCCGAGCTTCCCACGAGCTTTAAGTCGTTCTAAAAAGAGTTGATTCAGTGGTTTTCGATAACGCTCAGTAAGTTTCTAATTGTAACCATTTGTCTATTTTCACCAATTAAAAAGTTAATTAACGAATTTTAGTTAATTACTTACTAGACAGTGACGGTTGTTCGCCCCTTGAATGTCCACCGGGCTCGAAACACATATAACGAAAAGGGCATTCACGTAGCAGTAAAGACGCTTTTAAAGGAACAAAATCTGTGTCGAATAACAAATATCACCCGGTATAGGCGAGTTTCGATTACTGCGCTCCGAGAAACTAATGAAGAGGATGAGACGAGAGGGCGCGGGGACGTCAGAAAGCCGAGCTCTGATTGGAGCGATTAGTGGGTAGACCGAAAGCTAGCTGCCTTTGTCTCCACTGCACTCTTCGAACGCCTTAGAACGCGAAGCGCTGGCGTTTCGCTTTCGCATTCTAACGCGTTCGATGAGCACAGTGGAGACAAAGGCAGCTAGCTATAGGTCTGTCCGCTAATCGCTCCAATCACAGCTGGGCGTTCTGACGTCCCCGCGCGTTCTCTTCTCCTCCCATCTCTTAGTTTCTCGGCGCATATGAGATAGTTTGGACTTTCTCATCGCTGCCGGTACGGCATTTCGGAACTGTCTGGGATATTTTAAGAACTTCGATTGCGTACAATTATCTTGAATCACTGGTTATGTTGTTGCCTATGCTGTATGTGAGTTCTTTTCTATGGACCGACACGCTGCGCGGTTCTGTCTACCAACACGGCCGGAAGGCCGCGCATGCGCAGAAGCTATGTGGGCAGAAGCGGCCAGGCTCTCCGGGTTTTCGCCATTGCGATGTGTGGTTTGCGCTCGTTGTTGACATTGTAGGGACGCTTCTAGATTTATTCGTGCGTCGTATTTCCTGCCAACGTATGTCGTATGTTGTACCTGACTATTTGATTTCGCTACCTGAGCCTGAACGGCAGCCGTTTTGAGACAAACTGGGTGTGGACGGCGTTGCCTTCGACGATCTGTACTCCGTAAACAAGGCCTGCTGGAGTTCCGACGTGCAGTTGCTGCCACCGACGTTTATGGCTCACGTCGTCGTTTATTTAGTTGTTGCTCCAAGCCAGTTTACGACCGACAGGGTGCAGGCGTACAAGTCTCTCGAGGTCTACAACTACTTCGACCCGGTTTCTGCGCTGCCGGTGGGATCCGCAGACTGTGGGTCTGCGAAAGTGTATTTATTAATTGATTAAATACACACAGCGTCCTTCGAGTAAAGATATGATATTGTTCTTACCCTCGTGACCCTAAGGCACGAGAAACGGTAGCGCTTTGACCGTTTTGCCGCCGTTCTCCTTCAGCTTGGTAGCACGGGCGTAGCGAGCCACCGACGAGCGCTTGGCTGGTGCTTGGTGCGCGAACACAGTGGGAACAAAATCTAGGTGATCTCCATAAGACGACGGTTTCCCTACACGTAAGCAAGCCTCCAGACGGAGATCGAAATTGAAGCCACATTTGCTTTCAAGAAAGTGCTTGCCGCACAAACGGTCGCCCTCGCGAGGCGACCATTCTTTTCGTTTTCACGGATATTATCCAACTTCTGCGCCTTTCAGAATCCGCCGGGAACTTGTGGAAACTCACTCCGCTACTTTTGCTCTACCTTTCGGTCCAAATGACGGCTACACAACTTTACGTCATGCTGATATGCTATGCCGCCCATGCAAAACGCTCGCCCTTCTGCCCCCTGGCGTCATCTCTTGGCAGGTGTGCGCGATTGTCCAAATAACAATCGAATCTAACAGATCAAGATAAAATAACGAAACGTGCCCCTGGAAATATTAACATAAGGCGATCGCAGCGCCACCGCATCTCCGTGATGTCAAGCCTGCGTGTCGGTCTATACCTATACACTTTTATTATTAGCTCAGTTATTCAAATGAATGATTAGGTTTATATTGCCAGCTGTTCTGCTAGTATCTTTTTACTCACGCTAAAAAGCAATTAACACCTTAATTTTGGACTTCATACTAAAGGTTTCGCACTATTTTTATTACTCGTTTCGACTGATTCTGTCCTCTCAGATGTCTCGCAAGTTGCGATGATAATTTAATTCCATGAACACAAAATATCGCATGCTTGTGTTGGCTCACACAAGCTGAAAGATACCTCGAGAATTGGTCAGTAGTTTTAGCGAATGTTCGTACGTGTTACGCACATGTTTCTGTCCCCCATCGCGGCACCGGCGTCACGCGGAAACGCGTACGCGAAACTTCACTGGGAGTCTTTAATAATTCACGTGAACTACCTTTCACGTCTTCCTAAAGCTTGCCGTTGATGCTGCAAACTGCGTAATTACCGTCGTCCGTGGAAATGGACCCTAAATCGTCCGGAAGTACGACACATCTAATAATTGTAGCTGGTGACGGGTTTAAGAGAAGACGTCCTTAGCAACGACCTGTGGTCCTGTGTGTGTAACCGTGCTGCAAAAATGACACTCACGAAGGCTGTTTTCTCCTTCACTAACATTCTGTATATAGTTCATTTGTGCGATTTGCTACCTTTACTCAAGTAATATATTGCCCAAGTCTCGCATATGGCCACCCTGGAATAATATTTCTTCTGAACACATTTACAATCATGTATTCTTGTCGAGGCCTCTGAGTGCATCTGATTATTGGCTATCAGCCACTTCTAAAGTTAAAGAACACATTTGATGAATCTAGTACAAATGTATTCGCATGCTGCAGTGCCGGCAGATGGTACTGTACAATGTCTCACATTTGTCGTCAATGCTTTTTTTTTTCTATCTAAAATGTTAACCGGTTCCACAAGTTCACAGTTAGTTCAATAGCTAAGAGTTTCGTATTTGACGCTTGCACTTTCAAATGAATTTCTTTCCAAAAAGACAAACGAGGCCTGTTCATTTTTATTTAAATAAAATATTGTTTTATAATTACATAAAACATGCGCCTTATGTTCTAGACTCTCGGCCATCCCACTATTGCTCCTTAGCCTTAAGAATGCGGCATTAGCCGACAAGAACAGCAAATAACCAATCAAGGATCTAGAATCGTGTTTGATGACGAATGCAATATAGAACTGCATTACAGACTTAAAGCCTGCCTGACCAATGTTATTTGGTCGGATGGGCATGATATCGAAACTACTTGTTTTCTTTTTGTTTAGAAACTAAAATACAATAAATCGCTAAATACATGTCTGCGTTTTTTTTCTTCTTCTTCTCTATATTGTGTCGATTCCGTAGATGCATCACGTAGTCTTAAAAAAAGTAGAACAGCGCCAAAAAAAAACGGAGCACAAGAGGACAAGCAGAGCGCGGACTCTCAACTGATTTATTGAATGAAAACAAACAAATCGACAAGCATCACGATCATCAAAAAGATAAAGTCACCGCTCCCCCGCACCTGTCAAGCATGCTCTAGAATGCCAACTCTGTCAAATAATGCGATGGAAAACGAACTGACGCACCTATCTTTTTGTTTCGAAATATAAAAAAGCCTCTAACATTTCTCTAGTCATCATTTGACTGTTTCGTCAACAGATTACTAAAGAAAATATAGAGGCATTTTATATTTCGAAACAAAAAGATAGATGAGTCTGTTCGCCTTTCATCGCAATATTTGACAAATAGTTGGCATTCTTGAGCAGGCTTGACACGTGCGGTAGAGCAGTGACTTGATGTTATTTGGTGATCGTGGTGCTTGTCGCTTTGTGCATTTTCGTCCAATAAATAAGTTGACAGTGACCTCTCTGTTTGTACACTTCGTCTTCTTGTCCTCCGTTATTTTTGACGCTGTTTTACTTTTTCTTTAAACATGTAACACGAACTCACCCAACTTTCTACCATATTACATCACGTAGTCTTCGGTATGTGTGTATCTATTTGACAAAATCAAGCTCAGGGAGATATATAGACTAATGCGCCACAATTTAAGCCCTCTACATCTTTGTCAGAATCCTATTATGGCTGAACATGCAACAAACCTATTCGACTAAATTAAAAAAAAAAGCAAAAAAAAAAAAAACTGCATGGAACTGGGTCGCCTATTTCACCACGGAACACTAGTTATATTGTTCTGAGCTCCTGTAAAGCATTTTTCAGTAATGATTTATATTTTAATTACCCCGCACAAACGCCTTTTCATTTCCGTTCCTGCGTATACGTTATTGTTGATACGTAAGCTGGGACGGAATGTACAAAACAAGAGAGAACGCGCTCTCGTAATAAAACCTGACCGAACACTCCCTTTGCACGAACTATGTAGGTGTCCAACAGGTTTTATTACACTGGGAGGTCCCAGAAGCACGGCGCGTTTATTGCCACCTTTGGACTGGGGTCGGGCACGTGTGGATTCAGACTTGTTTGCTTGTTTGGATAGATTGGCCCGGAGAGAATAAATATAGGCTCTTTTATGGTCAATACTCTTTTGTACCGAACAATGAAAGTAATAAAACACCTACAAATATTTGACTATGCAGCTTCGTTAAGTTGAATGTTTTTGTTTTCTTTTCTCTAATTTCCTACCCATTCTTAGTCTGTTCAGCAAGGTAAGGTGCAGAGCATAAACACCAGGTAGTTTTAGAGATACATTAAAATGGAGGTGGGTGGATAATGCCATTTCAGCTGAAATCGACCTTGTAATGAATACTCACGAAAAGTTACCGAAAATTCGAGTGTCGAAGCAAATACCGAATACAATTTTTTTTTTCTGAATGAACAGAAAACCATAAGAAATGAAAGACGTTTACAACTTCCTGTAACACTGATTTAGAGCGCAACTCTTGAGGAGGAGGAGTGGAGGGTATTGAGGGGAGGGTATGCCCCTCCTCCTCATGCTTACCATCTCCTCCTCCCCTCCTCCTTCTTTGACGCGCGAAACGCGTGTCGCCCTGCGACGTTTTGGCGCGGTGCATTATGGGACGTTTCCCATAATGCATCGCGCGGTTACGCCGATGCCGACGCCGACGCCAACGCCGTCGCCGCTCAAGCCGGAAACGGGCGTTTAAAAGCTGAGCTTTAAAAAATTCCAAGGACTCATAAGCACTTCTTATGAGTTGTGAATGCGAAAACATTGTTGTCCAATTGAACGGCCGCGGACGATATAGATGCTTCAGGCGCCGCCATGTTCCTCGGCGCCGAGTGGAGAATAAACGGCTTCAGCACCGGCAGGAAGTTTTTGACCCCTTGTTTAAAAGCTTTAGAAAGCCGATTATCGTACCATCCTGGGATTGGTAATAGATTCAATTTTACGTACAACTGATGTGTGCGAAAGTAAGACGGAATATTTTCAACAACTTTTAGGAACCGTTTTTGTAAGACACGTATTTTATGTAGATTTGGTTGAGTTGCGGATGCCCAGACTTAATGACAGTAGTTAAGCCTGGATGTAAACAAACTATTATACAGTAAAATCATAATATTTCGTGGCAGAATATGTCGATTACGAATACAAGTCCGACTATTTGGGACAGCTGAGCGGCTACGGAATCAATATGTGTATCCCACGACAATGTTTCTTGAAGAACAACCCCTAGTACCTTAACACTTAATACAACTGCAATGGGAGTCAAATTTAGCACTATTGGTTGATTTAGCGCGACATTTTTATTTTTACTGCGAAATAAGATGGCTTTAGTTTTGTTTATAATTTTAAAGCGATTTTGGCACGTCCATTCGTCCAGTTTTTGTAACGTTAAATTTGCTTTATCCACTATTTCATTAGATATCTTTCCGGTTATAAATATGCTGGTATCGTCGGCGTAAATAATCATTGCACCCACTCCCAGATCCCTCCTCTCCACTCTTTCACATAGTTCACCCAATTTTTGAGGCGCTGAGAGTTGTACCGGAACAACCGGACAACCATGCATTTCGGGAGGGAAAAAGAGTGGTGGTAAGCCCAGAAAGAATGTTAGACCCGTCGTTGTAAGGTGTTTCCACAAAATCAGCTACAGTTCAAAGAAAGCGAAAGAAAAACATTGGGTTCCGGTGCTACTCTCAGCGACTCGGAAATTGGGTAAACTATGTGCAGGAGGGGAGCGGGTGAATCTGGAGTGGATGTCTGTGAGAGAAGTCATGTGACTAGATTCGAAGAGTGCAAAGAAGGGAGGTTATAAAGAATACATTTAACTTCTGGGAGACTATACGGAGGACAGCCTCGACGATGCATAAATAATAGACTAAAAGAGCACGCAGTGGTAATCAGATCATCGCAATAGATGCGATTGTGTCCCAAAGTTTCGGGAAACAATTATCTGGTGTGGGAACCGATACTTAATAAGAAGAGAAATTTCAGAAGCGTATTTTGTAAAGAAGTGCGGTCACGGTACATTCGTTAGAGCCCCGTCGATTGTCCTAGGATTCGGAAGTGGCGTATTTACAGTACTTTGATCGCCCAAGCTAGTAAGAACAAAAGTAGATAAGCAAGACGATGTGCGTACATGACATGGGTGTTTCGTAAATGGGGCATATATATTTTTTCGTGTTTGATCAATTCTGAATAAACTTCAGTTGCAAGTCCGCACTGTGGTGTGTATTTATTTTTTTACTGGTCTTCGTCTATTTTAGCGCTTTTAATACTCGCAAGGTAATATATATTCGAGGAGACTGTACTTGAATTTACAATGGTGAGTTGCGTGCTTTGAGGATTTTTGTCGAGCACGTTGATTCAGCTCGAGCCCGGCTGCTTTGTTTGAGGTATAAAAAATGAAAGCCGTTTACAACTACCTGCAACGCCGAATTAGAGCGCAGCTCTTGAGGAGGAGGGGAAGGCACGGGGGGGGGGGTCACGTGACCTCGGGGGGGGGGGGGGGCGTCACGTGACCGGGGGGTCACGTGACCTCGACGGGGGGGGGGCGGAGAAAATTTTCCGCTAAATTTAGCGGGGAAAATTTTCCGCTACATTTAGCGGTGAAAATGTTCCACTAAATTTAGCGGGAAAAATTTTCCGCTAAATTTAGCGGTGAAAATTTTCCGCTAGATTTAGCGGGGAAAATTTTCCGCTAGATTTAGCGGGAAAAAGTTTTCGCTAAATTTAGCGGGGGAAATTTTCCGCTAGATTTAGCGGGGAAAAATTTTCCGCTAGGTTTAGCGGGGAAAATGTTTCCGCTAAATTTAGCGGGGAAAAGTTTCCGCTAAATTTAGCGGGGAAATTTACCCATCATGGACCGCGCGGTTACGCCGACGGCGACGCCGACGCCGCTCAAGCCGGAAACGGGCGCCTAAGAGCTGCGCTCTAAAAAAGAATTGTATGGCAAATTGCTAGGCATTTGTGTTGCATACATGAAACGTTCTATACTTCGTCTCACCTTAGTATGAACTATTGTTAGCCGCGCGTGCTAAAAGCGCGAGCTAGTCGCTTTGAATGAAGCCGTGGCGGCTGCACGAGCGCTCGTGCAGCAAGTGCTCTAGTCAAGGCAGTCAAGGCTGGCCGCTCGCGCTAGCACAGCCTTCGCGGTTAGTCCATGCTAGGGTGAGACGAAGTATAGCATCCTAAACGTTCAGCGATACTTTGAGTTCGAAGACGCCGGACGCCGACGGTCACGGCACTCTTCATCAGTTAATTTAACGCGTTGGATGCGTACACTTGATAGTTGTTTCTAGAATGAAGCAATACTACAGCAAATCGGTTCATAAACCTGGCTATCTTCCAGAGCCTTTCATACTCTCTAGCTCCTCCTCCCTCAGCACGCGCAGGTGGTCGAGCTTCTTCACACCTACCTCAAAGGTTAGGATAGGTTAAGTTAGTTTAGGTTAGGATAACCAATCAGCGTCGAGCAGCTCACTCATCCTCTCCCACCCGATAACCATGATAATCAGTATCGAGACTCGCGGCCACGCTTTTATTCAGCATTCACTTTTATCTGGGCTTCACGAAATGCCAAACACCTAGCCAAAGAACGTTTCAAGTTAAGACATGTGGCAGGGTGCCAACTTGCTGTCTGCCGGACGCAGTTCGGATGCCCCTCAGCTCTTTCCCGCAATATGGCACCTGAACTCACCATGATGTGTTATGACATTCAGAAAAGACACTCGCTTAATAACATATATCGTCTGGGTTCGATTACCGGCTGATGCAAAAGAAATCCTTTCTCGTTACAAGAAAAAAATGCACTAATCCAAACAGATTGTCAGTCAATGCTCCCCAACGCAGACTAGAGTTATCTTCAGCCAAGACCAGCTATGTTTGAATGAAGCGGAGTTTCCTCGAACAGCCTTCATTATGTCGAATTATTCGAAAATGCATATGCTACGAATCAGAAAATCGAATCGAATTGTGTGCGCCGTGACTATTCGATTCGAACTCTGAGTGCGAATATTCGCGCACCCCTATAGTGAAGCTTTTTATGCTTCCCTTTTTATACTATCTTATTCGCGTCTAGGCTGCTTTCAAAGAAAAATTATATTTTTTAAAACTCCAAATGACAAATATGGAAAGAAAAAATATAATGAGAAGCCTCCTTTATATATATAAACACGCTAAGTCACACTAGTTCAAAACGCCCATAGAATTATCGAACCTAACCAACCACTTCCCCTAAGCTTGATGTAACCCCGTCCAAAAAAAGAAAAGCACGGGCGTTTGTATTTTGTTGGTTTAACGCCGTGTTACAACATTTAAGAATGCATTAATTTAGAAAGTTATTGGCAATCATTATCGTGTGTTTTCAAACCTACTTCCCCGACGTTGTGCGTAGGCCGCCAGACGTTGTTAATGATTGATTCTCACGTACAAGCTGGTGGGCGAACCTACCATCGCAGTCTTGGGTTGTGGCCAGAGGTGTCACTGACTGCATAAAGATTACAGGACTTGGCGCTTTGGCTCTTCGTTTCTAGCTTCGTGATTGGTTCGCTAGTGTTCTTATCGGCTAACACTGCAATCTCATTGGCCGCGAAGCAATAACAAGATGCTCGGCCACACGTCACGTTTCTTAAGCTGACAAGAGTAGTGTGCGAATATTCGAATTTTAGAATAGTAGTTTCGAATAATACGCTATTTGATATTTTCTTCAAGGTGAAATGAAATGGGACTCGCTACGCTCTGCCTTTATTAAGCTATCAGTGATTATATACACCAACACGGGGCTATGACGCCACGACGCTGTAATGGCGCTGCTATCGGCATGGCGTATGCGCATGAGCTTCAAATTATGCTCATCTGTTTTTTTTTTTGTTTTTTTTACCAACTCGCAGTTCCAACACATGGTGCGGGCGAATGCTGGCTTGTTTTAAACAGCATTTATTGCAGGCACGTATCCAGGGGGGAGGCCCATGGGGCCCGGGCCCCCCCCCCCGAAATCTTCCAATTTGCTGGGACCTCCTCTCCCCCCTCCCCCTCATACAGCATTTTGTCATGGGCGGCCCCCCCCCCCCCCCCCCCCCCCGAAACAAAATCCTGGCTACGTGCCTGATTTATTGTAATATAGGATATAAAAAAAATAATTTTAATATCCGTTAAGAAATTGTAAGGAAAACCATGGCGAAACATCAACTGGCGAAATGTGTTCTTTGTTGAAAAAAAATGTTTATAACATGTGAGGGGTGGCCAAACCACGGCTCGCGAGCCTCATGCGGTTCTTTGGAAGCCCAAGTGCAGCTAGAGATTTTCTGTTAAACCAACCTCTCCCCTCCCTAATGGCCAAAGGGAAAGACGAACAAATAATGCGGGTTGCGTTTTCTCGGTTTTGTTCTATCATTTGCATATCAGCAGTTTTACAAATGGCGACTTAGATTAAAGAGATATAATGAGGAATTATCTTTATGAACCAAATTCGCTGTGGCCACAAAGTAAGAAAACACAACTTAAACAAAGTTGATCTCGATGAGAAACCGTGGTCAGCGCATTATGTTTGGTAGACCTTCCAGGGAAGAAGAGAAGGGCGTATGAACGGCACCACCTACCGAATATTTGCTCTTATTTCTGACACGCCGTGAGATTGCGCAAAGTCACAGAAAAAGCCACGAAACGCGCCACCGCGCTTTCGCGCGCCGCGCCCATCAGTTTGTTTTCGCTTGCTCGACCTGCGACCCCGAATAGCTCAGACGATGAGCGCTCGGCTGACGAGCAGTGCGGACGCTCGGTGGCTCGCTCCGATTGGGATGTGATAGCGGTCGCGGCCGGCGGGAGACAAGGCGAAGAACCAGAATTACTTCCATGGTGACGTCAATACCAGGCCATTACGGATTGCAGACTTCAAGGAGCTCCTAAACGAGGTCAACATACGCAAGGACGTGGCAGGGCTATAGGTGTGTGCCAGGTGGATCACGTGTGGCTCTCCAGTATAAAATATGCCGCACGAAGGTACGACTGCTCAAGCTAGGATGTCACACGGTTCAAGGAAAGCTGTGCATTCCTGTGTCACTCGTTACGAATACATAAAAGGGAAAAAAAAACATCGATAGGACGGGAACGGAAAGAGGAAAGAAGTTCTGTTTCCGTCACCGTCCTAGATGTTTTATCGTTTCAAGTATTTGTAGCTATTCACCAACCGGATCGTTTTCAATTAATACTGTATGACTCCAACGGGCAAAATAATCCGTATCAAGCTTCATTGGGTCCCATTCGACCTCCCCAATGACAATCTCCTGAAAGCTCTGGAGGAGTTTGAGAAGGTTCACGAGGTTACCAGAGAAAATTGGGAAGTTGACGGTTTTGAAGATGTCGAATCAACCACAATTATCGCCAAACTAACGCTCAAGGAAAGGGTGACATCGGACAACCTGTCTCAACAAATGAGGTCCCAAGAAAGCACGGTTATGGTTGCCGCGCCCTTGCTGGCACCACTATCCCAAGAAGTACAAATGTCCTATGAGCGTCGTATGGCATCGTTCGAATGTTATAATATCATCAGGACATCCGCTGAACCAAGTGCTCTGCTCGGGATGCCTGGGATGTCACAGGACGGGGCACATACCGCGAGTCTTTTGGTTTCCCCAGTGCGGACTTTGCCGATGCTTTGGCCACATGACTCAAGACTGTGGGCACTCAAATGCCTGTGCCGTAGTCAGCCGCGTCGTAGATTAAAGTCACTACCTGATTATCGACTAGATGGAAGCGGAAGAGGCTTCAATGATAGCAGCAAAAACCTTTAGAGGCAATGCCTCGAGCCGCAGACGATGCTGCCGCAGACGATGCAGCCGCAGACGATGCAGTCGGTACCGGAAGGGCGGAAGTAACGGCCAAAGCTGCGCCACCCACTGGTTTGACCACTTGGAAAAACGAAAAGGCAACGTAGGTTTTAACGACGGGCACAACTACACCAGGGCATCAACGGAGACGGCGGGAACCACCGACGCCTCGGCAAAGGCAGACGACGGTGAGCCGAGCATGGACCTGGGCCCCAGGAATGTGAGGAGGAGTCTAGGCGAGGCGACCCGGGACAACGACGAACAGGAGCCACATGGTCCTGAGGGGCCGTGGCAAATGAAGAGAAAAAAAACAGACGCTATACGGGCAAGCTGCAGTCCTCGTCGCTATCCCGCAAGAGAGGACTGTCGCAGTGGGCGTGCACTTTAGGAAAAACGGGAGGGAAGGAGATAGCAACGGTGCGTTTTTCTCCTGCGCGCCCCAAGGTGGAGTCGAGAAGATGGGAGCAACAAGACGTTTTCCTCCTCCAAGCAGATGGGAGAAAACGTCCGCTTTCCCGCCCAGTCTTTTTGTTTTCAATTTTATTTTCTGAACACGTCGCACTGTCGCGTTAAAAATTGTGCCAAAATCGCTGCTGAAGCCGCGCTGATTCTCGTAAAAATGTGTCAGCGTCTCGCGCGCTGGTTATATATAGCAAAGCATGGTGAATACAGCCTCTCAGCACTTTTCTGCGGGGTGAACACCAAAACCCCTCTCCTCCCGATGCACGCAGATAAGGTCACTTAGCGCGTTCATGAATGACGTGCGCGCAATGCGCCGAAAACGACAGAGCCATTTCGTTGTTTTGGGTGCACGTGCATAAAGGGGCGACGACACCGTGCTCGTACAGCCGGTGACATGGTGATGCGACTGCGTGTCAAGAACGGCGTGGCAGGCCGATGAACGCAACCGCAGCCCGTGCGGATCCACAGGTCTCAAAAGTAGTGGTGCAAAACAATCGATAGTACTATCGATATTATCGATAGTCGACAGAAATCTGACTATCGATAGTAAAAAAATCTGACTATCGATACTCGACTATCGAAAAACTATGGATAGTACTTTCGATAGTCGACTATTGAAAACCTATCGATAGAACTATCGAAAGTCAACCATCGAAAAACTATCGATACTATTATCGATAGTCGACTATCGAAAAACTATCGATAGTACTATCGATAGTCGACTATTGAAATCCTATAGATAGTACTATCGATAGTAGACTATCGAAAACCTATGAATAGTACTATCGATAGTCGACTACCGGAAAATTATCGTTTATCGACTATCGAGAAACTACCGATAGTCGACTATCATAAACCAATCGATAGTACTGTCGACGGTTTACTACCGATAGTTTTACGACACTAGTAGTTTGCGTCGCTCCCTCTCTTCTTTTTCTCGCTTTATTTTTTTTAAATGGGACACCAATTAGCCCAAGCACTTACCATCCCAACTTTGGTTCAGCTTTCAGTGATGACGGAGACGGGAGTTTGGGCGAAGAGGGAAGGAAGGGAGGTGAGCCGCGGTGTGGCAACTGTGTTCGCTCTAGTGGTGCGAACCTATCGATAGCACTATCGATAGTATCGATAGTCGCCAGAAATCTGACTATCGATAGTATCATCGATAGTGGACTATCGATAGTCGACTATCGAAAACCTATCCAAAAACTATCGATACTGCTATCGATATTCGACTATCGAAAAACTTGATAGTACTATCGATAGTTCTGTAACACTATCGATAGTTTTGGAAAAAAACTATCGATAGTATCGATCATCAATTTATCGATAGTTTTACATCACTACTCCAAAGCCCAAGCGCAAACCGAGGGGGGGGGGGGGGGGGGGGGGGTGTTGGCACGCGCCTTAGTTATACAACCGCCGTCCCCTTCTCCGCCGTCGATCTTCAGTTGCTAGGGCTGTGGAGCCATCCAGTGGCGACGTTGCGAACTCTATAAATGTGTGCTCCAAGGACGATCAAAGTCAACGCGTGTACCAGGCCACTCGCTAATGCTAACGTGTTACGCTGTTGAGCTGATTGAGCGTCACTCTGAGTGAAGGTCAACTGTAATAGACCACTTGCGAGACCAAATAATCTAAGATGCCGAGCTTCAGAATGTGGCGCAGTGTGTGTCGGCTGGCAACCACGTTATCTACACGCATCACCAAGGAAGTAGCCATGCGTGGCTTGATACAGTGTGTGAGTCCGTTGAGATGGTGACAAAGGCTAGCAACAACGAGGTCACATGTGTATATTTTAGTTATCACAGCTTAGTGACGTTTATGTTAGGGTCAGCGTAAGAAGTACGAGTGCTTTTCGTAGGATCCACAAAAGTTGCATATAAAGCTCCTTGAATATCAGAAATTGGCTGCAATGGTACAAAGTAAATTAGAACAAATCTGAAAGGTGCGTCGTAATGAAATTTGTAGGGACGACTACGGCATCACCGTTCAGCTAGGAGTCGTGTTTCACTCATTGGACGTGACTCCCAGCCGAACGCTCACGCCGCAGTCGTGTCCAATCTGTGGCTTACAATGGTCTTCTTTAGTGACGTAGGAAAGCACTTAGGCTTCCTATCCAGGAGTTGTTGGTTGAGCTTCCACTTCTTTCATTGGCTTCGTAACGTACTTTTACAACAAAATCAGAAAAAAAACGAACATTTAGAAAAGTAATGTCCTAATGCAATCAAGTCAAAACGCGAAAGAAAAATCAAACAAAGCTTTTTAACTAGGCAAACAAAATCGAGCTATGTTAGTTCCAGTATGGCAGGGATTGACTCAGTAAATAGTTAATTAAATTGCAGTATTTTTGCTTCTGGATTGTTGTCAGCGATTAGACGAATTGATCAATCAATCTGCCATCTTGAAAAACACATCTATTAGTTGAAGAGTCACTATCACTATCTCGCTGGTGATTTGAATCAAATTAATCTGAAGTAAATAAAAGAAACCTTATTTAAATCGAACAATTCTTATTTAAATCGATTAAATCTGATTTAAATAAAATAAATCTTAGTTATGTTTTTTTTTTTTAATCATGATTTGTTTTATATCCGCTTGGGACTAAAAGAACCCAAATAAAGTTCTCTTTTACCAAAATTATTATGGTCCTTTCAACAAAAAAAAAATGCCCTGAATATAACAAACATGTGGGTTAAACTTCACTGCCCGTAACAAAACATTATTTAGTTCGAGTTAAAACAAAAAAATAAAATCAGTGACGAGAAGCATGGAGGTTTCTCTAATATAAATTACAGGTAGGTGGGCGCCCAGTGTCAACATCAATTTTGTCGGGGTGTAACTATAACCGAATGGCAAAGAATAAACTTGCCTTAATTGCAAATTGGATTGAGGCTTGGTCTTGGGAAATTGATCATTTCTAACAAAAAAAAATGAAAGGCATATGCATACTCATAAAAATGAAAGGCGTGAACAGTCATTCGTCAAAAAAGGACAATGCGATCTGCAACAAAGGATAACGTCAGCTCTTCATCTTTGGTCAGGTGGTAGTGATTGCAGAGAAGCATGCAGCACATGTTCGCTTTGCAAAGGGAAGGCGTTCGCAGTGTATCGCTGTGGCCTAGCGCACTCGCCCACAAATAAGACATAAAAATGAGAAACATAGAGCATTTGTTGTAATAAAAAAGGGCATTGCGTATTTTATTAAAATGGGAGTTCTGGCCATCATGATTAAATTAAATGACCTGCAAAAAGTGCAACATAAGTTATATCACCTAATCTTTGTTTTTTAAACTTCGGCGAATTCTGCATCAATCTTTAAAACTAAAGAACACGAATTCAAGTCAAAACGTCCAGTTAGGTATCATTCCTCCGCATTTATTTTTGTCTGCATTCTGAACTTATATAGTGTTAATGAATAAATGAAATAAATCGATTATAAAAAAGCGAACTGCGAACAAAACCTATTTTTGATGTTACGTTGGAGGAGAAGAAACCGTAGAAGTATTTTCGAACTAATTTTTCTGAGTAACTATGCACATGTAGATGTACGAAAAGCTGCCTACCACCTGTGCATCAGCGGGTAAAAAAAAAACATGTTCGGGGACTGTGTGTTTGACGCAGCCATACTCCGACGAACGTACGATCCAAACAGCCGTCGAAATGAACCAAATGCTTCACCTATACGTGAGCGTTTTAAATACCAACCCGTTCACCACGCAGATACTGACCATTGCTGCGTGCATGTTCGTCGGCGACATCGTCTCCCAGACTGCAGTTGAGCGTGCGACAGCATTCGAGGTGAAACGAGCTGCCCGACTTTGTCTCATTGGACTGTTCTACACCGGCCCCGTGGTAGTCACGGCTTACGCGTTCCTGGAATGGTTGGTAGGAGACGGAAGCATCGCCACTACACTAACGAAAGTGGCACTGAGTCAGTTTTGCGTCGCGCCGCTCACTACCCTCGGTTTCTTGGTCGTGTCCGGCGCATTCCAGCGGTTGCCTTGGGTTTCCATCAAGCACAGCATCAGGACAAACTACGTGGCCATACTCAAATCAAACTACGTGTTCTGGCCGGCGGCGGAGATCGTCATCACTCAACTTGCGGAAGTGAACCATCGCCCACTTTGGGGAGCAGTTGCATCCCTCTTCTGGAACGCCTACCTATCCTGGAAAACCAACAGGGAATTTGGGCCTCAGCGCCGACAGCCAACACCTGCTGAGAAGCATCGAGTGGAATAGGTTGGGAGGGCCGCCTCTCTGTGTCCGATGCTCTCGGTATGATCATTCCGTGACCTTACATTACTTCAATAACCTATCATTCACAAATTTCAATTGAAAATCTATTCCTCCGTGAGAACTTCCATATTCAGCGAGTATTCTTTGAATAACTGAAATACAGCACAGTGCTGGTAACGTGTTTTACAACCCACTGTATAGCGCAGATACACGACGTAAAGGAGGGCACAAGTCTTTGAGGCGCTCCAGCACTCAATTTATTAGAAACTTGCGAAAATTGGGGGGGATTCGACGGAAGTCTAGTGCGCTAAACCAGAAAATCGCTTTTTCAGAAACGGGAAAAGTGGTCACGTTGCTATTCACCCCAGAATTCTGGAGCCAATGCATAACCTCAACTTCCACGGAGCTTGATACATTTTGTTTTAATGATTAGTTTCATATTGCATGAACTGTGGACGTTCGATTAAGTAGAGAGTCGACATGATACCAAAACCCGCGTCACCCATGCCTTCATTCACTTTGCAAGTCTGTACTTTAATCTTGAATAAATAAATTTTAATCTTTCGCATGAGTATATGTTACAGTTTAATCCAAAAAATAATACCCTCTAAGATATCTGGTGTGTCTGCTTTCCCGCAAAGCCCTTGGCAAATCGAATTCCTATAACCTGGAGGACTGGCAAGGGGAAAATATGTTTAGAATTCAAAAACGTATTTTTTTTTTATGTTTACACACCCCCTATACGTTGTTTCTAGTACATGCTTTGACTACTACACTACTATACTTTGACGTTTTTGCAATATATACATATTTTCCGCCTCAACGTTCAATGGCCTCGCTCCGTACATTGCAATTATTGACTCTGTCAGGTTTCCACAATTAAAGATCAATGAACCGATCACACGTATGAATAGCCATGCAAAAATTTGCCATTTCGGAAACTTTGCTTTTGTTGTGTGCTGCAGATGCGAAGGATTAGAATAATAATTTTGAAATATATGGTTCCTGCCCATTGACAAAAAAAAAATCCAAAAAGAGCTACCCTGTTGTTTGTCATTAAATATCGTTTGAGTTACAAGTTATCACATGTGAGTGCGGTACGAATTGATTTTTGATGGCTGAAATGTGACACGTTTGTTTCTAACGGTGTAAATATCTAATGTTCCTGTCTACATTAAATTGTACGGGCCCAATTGTGAGAATAAATGGTATTTTTTTCAGCTAAATATTGATGTTTATTTATTTATTTATTTACAGAGTACCTACATCGCCTCGAGGGCATTATTGTGGGAGGGGCAGGAAATAACACACATACATAAAAAACACAAAGTGATCACTTGTCCGCACAGATTAGATATACAGCCGAGAAAAAAATACACTGTTGTCCAAGGTGCTCACCACATAATCAGGCAGGAAGTTACACTCTCTACTTGTCTTTACGAAAAAAGAATGACAGAAGCTGTTTGTTTGATAGGAATATTCAAAAACTTTTCTAGAGTTATCACACCTAGCTGAAACATACGTTGGCCCCAAAAGATAATCATTCTTATTAATACCAGTATTATTATAATAAATGCGATGGAAAAACTTCAATCTTAATTTTTGCCTTCGAATGCTCAAGGGCTCCCATCCCAGCATGGTTTTAACCTCTGTTATACTAGCGTATGGATCGTAGTTGTTACTAACAAATCGCGCTGCTTGATTTTGAAGTTTCTCTAATCTATCGATCAGATACTGCTGGTAGGGATCCCATATAACGCACGCATAATCAAGCATTGACCTTACGTGCAAGAAGTAAAGAGTTTCTTTTACGTCTCGGGACGCGTGTTTGAAATTTCCACGGATAAAAAACAACATTTTACTGGCCTTATTAATTGTGTAGACAATATGTTTATTCCATTTAAGTGATTGGTGAAAATAAACGCCAAGATATTTACATTTAGAGACATTACCGATTGTCAGGTTTTTGATAGTATAACTTGTAAAAAATTTAGAGACGTTTCTAGCAAAATTAATGAGGTTACATTTTCCAATATTTAGGCTCATGTTCCATTGGTTACACCAGTATGCTACCTTATCTAGATCGCTCTGTAGGATCTCGATGTCTCTCGTCGAATTTATTTCCCTGTAAACAACGCAATCATCAGCAAAAAGTTTTATTGTCGACTGAATATTTTGTACAATGTCGTTAACGTAAATTAAAAACAGTAACGGTTCAAGAACACTACCCTAGGGGACCCCTGAAGTCATGGAAACGACTGAGGATTTACTTCCATTTAAGACAACACATTGCTCACGGTCACTTAAATAATTTCGTATACAATTTAGTACCTTACTATTAATATTTATAGAGGCTAGTTTTATCAGTAGAAGGTTGTGTGGTACCGTGTCGAAAGCTTTGCTGAAATCTAGAAAGACTGCGTCTACTTGCGTATTTTTGTCATTTGCTTTTAATAGGTAATGCTGGAACTCTGCTAACTGCGTGTTGCATGAAAATCCACTCCGAAAGCCATGCTGGGATGGAGTAAAAAAGTTAAAGCTATCAAGGTATTTGAACATTGCGCTATATAAAATACGCTCAAAAAGCTTAGAGCAAACTGACGTTAGTGATATAGGCCTATAATTTTCTACAAGTTTCATATCTTCGGATTTAAAAACAGGAATCACATTCGCCGTTTTCCAATCTATTGGGACCAACCCTGTCTCAAGTATCGTTTTAAATATAATAGACAAGTACTGTGATACAATCTCGGAACACTTAATGAGAATAACAGGTGATATACCATCAGGGCCAGCAGCCTTTGACTGATCTAGGCCGCGCAAAAGAGAGGCAATACCATGAACATCAATATCAATATCCGCCATCATGCCAGTAAAACAACTATTCGGTGACTCCACCACATACCCAGAGAATCCCGGAGAAAATACTGATTTAAAGTAGGAATTGAAGCATTCTGCCTTCTTCACATTTTCCTTTAACATTTGGCTGTCAACATTAAGAACTGGGATAGAAATATCGTCTTTCCTGCATGTCTTCACATATTTCCAGAATACCTTTGGGTTTCGTTTAAGATCGCAGTTTAGCCTGGTAAAAAATGACTGCTTAGCTAACTTTATTGTTACTTTTAATTGATTATTAATATATTTTAACCCTTGCAAATTAAGGACAGAGTTATCTTTACAACGTTTCTTGTAAGCCCGCCTTGCTTTCCCCAGTAGTTTCCGTATTTCGGCATTAAACCAAGCTTTTTGTTTACGCCTTTGCCGCAAAGTTCTTGAAGGTACAAAAGCCTCAACTAATTCCAATATTTTATTGCGAAAAAAAATCCAAATCTCCTCTGTTGTACAAGACTCAGATAAACATGGACAAGTTAGAAAATATGTCTGTAATGCATTATTGATGGCGTCAAAATTACCCTTTTCATAGATGAGTACTCTGCGTGGCTCTTGTTTCTGTTCAGGTACGCCTGATACATTCAACTCGGTAACAACAACATCGTGATCACTTATTCCAGGATATACCTGGGCGCTAGAAACAATATTTGGGTCATTGCATAAGACGAGATCTAAAACTGCCGTCAGTCGAGTCGGCTCCATGACATACTGAATCAGACCAAATGTATCTATCAATTCTGTGAACATAGAATAAACACGCGATTTGCTTCTTGCCGTCGTCCCAGTTAACCACGAAAAGTCTGGCAAATTAAAATCGCCTCCCAGAAAGACGGTGTCTGGCATCACTGATAACATATCTGAGAGTAAAGAAATGCTTGTTTCATTTCCGTCTGGCGGACGGTAGATAGTTCCAAATACCACAGTGTTCCCTTTGGGAAAACGAACGCGACACCACACCGAGTCAGAGTCATTCTCAAATTTAACTGCACAGCTACTCCACCAAGATGAAACCAGTAAAATGACTCCTCCTCCGTGTCGATGTCTGTCTTTACGATATACCGTAAATCCCGGCGGAAAAACCTCAGTGTCAGAGACCGTATCGTCCAACCAAGATTCGGTCCCCATAACAATCTGTGGATTCAAAGTCATTATTAAAGATGCAAGCTCATCAACTTTATTCATGATGCTACGGCAGTTCACAACCAGAACCGTAGGTTTCTCTGGCATATCAACAATGTCATATTTGCTTGGTCTGTTGATAGGAGGTAGGTGTCGTCATTCTGCAACGATCTCGGAATTAGTCGGACGATGCAGGACTGGTTGACACGTGTCGCTGTCCCAGATAAACGTCTGCCCATTTATTACTAACTTATCATAGTTCAAATAGACCCGGTTTTCTTTAGTTTGCCTTTTCTCTTTTGCGTAGTTCCAGAGTTGCCGCCGTTTTTCTTGAACTAGGGGACTGAAGTCTTCCGAGACGCTGATCGGGGTATTTTTAAACCTAAATGCATTTCGCCTCACATTTTCTTTGGCTTTCCAGCCAGCAAAATGCGCAACGATAGGCCAATTTTTTGCATCTTTAAATGCTCCCACGCGGTGGGCTCTTTCGATCTCAACATTGTCGATAGATAACGTTTCTTTACAGATGTCCCTTATTAGTTTCTCAGATTCTTCCCATGTCTCTTTTCTGGAGTTGTCGGGAACACCAAAAAATACTAAGTTTGATCGTCGACTTCTATTTTCAAGGTCGTCTAATTTGGCTTCAAGTTTAAACTCACTTTCTTCAACATGTGCCACGCGTCTTTCTAGTACCTTTGTCTTTGAAATTACGCCATCAATCTTATTCTCAAGATCAGCTTGCCTTTTTTCTATGCCTGTTAGCTTTGCCAAAACAGTTGCTTGTCCAGACTGCAATTCTAAAAGTATGCTTTCAATTTTTCCCAACTGTTCAGCTTCAGCCTTAGACATGGGACCGGTGTTTGATTCCACGTGCCCTGCCAAGAGGAGCAATGCTTCCGTGAACAAAAGACAGGAGTCGAAGAACAGGAATGTTAACCCATCAATCACCCCGACACCAAAAAGATAAGAACACCAGTGCAGCATGCGTTTGTTGATAGGGCACGACACTCTCACAAGCTGTAGATTACTTGTTCGATAGCATTTAGAGCATTTCAAGTAACCAACCTGATACATGAAGCAACGTGAGTACGGGCCGAAAAGAGTGCCGTGCCCCAGTGGTGCCGGACGAGGTAGCTCCCTTTTGTGGCTGTGGTGGGGCGGATCCGGAAGTGTCCCTCGGAGCCTAGCCATCTGCCGGTCTTCAAGGAAACCCAGAAAAGTTTCTGTAGCCTCCGCTGGCTCGAATGGGCTGCCGGTTGACATTGTCGCAAATCCGGATAGTGGCGTCCATGGCTCCGAGATGGGAAACGCCGCCGCCCCGTCGAAGTTCGCCGCGACAGCAAGGATCCCGGCGAGCACCTGATACATGAAGCAACGTGAGTACGGGCCGAAAAGAGTGCCGTGCCCCAGTGGTGCCGGACGAGGTAGCTCCCTTTTGTGGCTGTGATGGGGCGGATCCGGAAGTGTCCCTCGGAGCCTAGCCATCTGCCGGTCTTCAAGGAAACCCAGAAAAGTTTCTGTAGCCTCCGCTGGCTCGAATGGGCTGCCGGTTGACATTGTCGCAAATCTGGATAGTGGCGTCCATGGCTCCGAGATGGGAAACGCCGCCGCCCCGTCGAAGTTCGCCGCGACAGCAAGGATCCCGGCGAGCACCTGATACATGAAGCAACGTGAGTACGGGCCGAAAAGAGTGCCGTGCCCCCTGTTAGGGAAGGCAGCCTCTTCTACTTTATTTGTTTGCAACAAATAAAACATGTTTTACTGGCAAAAAAAAAATTAAAATATAGGCTTACATAGTCAAACTTTGCCAGAAATAAAAAAAAAAAATGTTACCGCTCCACATGCGACGGTGACGAGGGGGAATGGCGTGCATAAGGCCAGCTGGTTTTAGTTATTATATCCTCGGCGGCCGAGAACATTTTACGCCAGCCAACACTGGTAACTATAAACTGGACGAAAAATCGTGAACGGTAAAAATAGCTAATGGAACCAGGTATATAACCGCGGTCGTCTTCCTAGGAGGTGAACTGGCTACCACCTGGGCCGGGCTGCCATTTTTTGTTTGTCATCAACATCGTAACCTGTTCACCAAAACAAATCCGGTATTTTTGTTTACGTAATAATAGTAGGGGCTAGATGTGTAATCGGCTAATACGTTTCTAGGGAAACGCATTCTCAGTGTGCAAGGACCGAAGAAAAAACTAAACACAGAACAATGTTCCTCTCAATGCTGTTTCCCACTAAGTTCGACGGCAGAACACACTAGGCTCCGATGAAGACGAATCAAGCAGACCTACACGTGCATGATCATAACGCACATCTTCTACGTGCCTTAGCGATCATGGGCTAGATCAATCACAACCGTGACCCTGATCCTATGATTTTTTTTTTTCGTGGGTGATTGGTTGAGTTAGTGAAAGCTAAGGCATAAAAAGACGAGCGCCTTACCGATGCACCTCTAGCACTCGTACATGTGAAAATAAATGTATCGTATCAACTCGTGTATTTTTTAACTACTTTTGCGACCAAACATATTACTGTCTGTGCGCACAGAACACGCTCATTCGCGGGGCGGGAATGAGCGTGTTCACAAGAGTGAACTAGCGCACAATTTCGGCTATTTTTACGCCGTTCACGTACACTTTCTGCCCGTCGTCGCTAATTTCGTTGGCTGCTCCGGCAACGAGTACTTCTAAGCGCCGGAGCGCGAGGTTGGTTTCCGAAAACAATTTTTATTGAACCAATTTAAATTTTTTTTTTTTTATGAAAGCGACATTTTTATTCTTTCTCGCAATGTCTCCTGCAGATAACCTGGCCACAGCGCTGGATATTACACCTACACTCTAAAAAATGTCCGTGCGTGTACTCCCCGCACAACACTCAAAGAGCCAATCACCACGACATGCGGAGGCAGCTCAGCGAATGACGATGCCGAAACATATGTTTGGACCAAAAAATGCACTCTGATGTGTGACATTAAGTAATGCGAAACCTCGCGCTTCCTTTGCTTAATGTCAGCTCAGACAGCGTTGTTTTGTTTTGTTTTTTTCGTCTAAACAAATGTTTTGGCATTGTCATTCGCTGAGCTGCCTCCACAAGTTGCGATGATTGGCTCTCCGAGACTTGTGCGGGAAATTAGATGCACGGGCTGTTTTTAGAGTGCACTCTAAAAAACGTCTGTGCGTCTACTTTCACGCACAACACTCGGAGAGCCAATCACCGCACCTTACGGAGGAAGCTTAGCGAATGACGATGCCGAACCACATGTTTAGACCAAAAAACGCAGTCTGAATTGTGACATCAAGCAATGCAAGCGTGACGTTTTTCATTGCTTAATGTCACAACTCAGACTGCGTTTTTTGGTCTAAACAGATGTTTCGGCATCGTCATTTGCTAAGCTGCCTCCATAAGGTGCGGTGATTGGCTCTCCGAGTGTTGTGCGTGAAAGTAGACGCACAGACCTTTGTTAGAGTGTGTACCGGAGGCCAATGCGGTGCACAGATTGGACGCGAGTATACTGCGCCTACGTTCGTGTGGTATACTCGTATACGCTCAACGATTGGACACGAACCCCAACAAAATGCTGGCGGAGCGCTCTTGTTCGCTATATATGCCACCGCATTTGGCCTCCGCTAGTCGAGGCAGAAAGTTCCGTTTGCTAAGGCCCCGTCGTCTAAGAAGTGCTGCCCCGTGCCCGGACACACACGCATCTTGAACTCATTAAGCGTGGGCAAAGCGACGCTAAAGTGTCCGCTCTTCCGGTCGTTTATACTGCGTTTCACTTCAAGTCCGACCGCGGCAGTCACTATGATTAATGGAGCCAATGGAGCCAATATCGCCGACTGAACCAGTCGGGCACGGCGAGGGTGCCGCGGTCCTGCGCTATCTTCCAGGCGTGATTGCTTTAGCCGGTCAGAGACAACCCAGCAAGAAAACGAGCCCGTGATGACGATGCCCCTGCGGCGCTCCTCGATTGGATTCATCGGGCCCTTGCGCAGTCTTTTGTAGAGGGAAAAGAAATTCTTAAAAATTCTTCTTTGTGAAGAAGATTTTAGACATTTATTCCCGAACTTTGGTGTCGAGACATACACTCTAAAAAAAAAGGTAGTCATAGGTGACTACCTTTGGGGTGGTAAAAAGTTGTCCCAAATATAACGACCCCTAGGGTAAAAATCACGACCCCACAAGTAGTCAAAGAGCAGGTAGTCAAATTTTACTACACCCAAAAGCAACATGGCGGCCGGTTAGCGAGGCTCGGATTTCCCGGTAAGGCCTAGCGAACAGCACGGCTTTTCGGCCGAGTGAGAGAATAGGGCGCATAAGCCCATTCGACGTCTTCGAAGCGCCATCAGACACTCTAAACATCCGTCCTTAGACACCGGTACCGTACCTATTAGCCGGGAGGACGGCAGCGTGTTTGCCGGAATCGCCACGATTGCACCCGACGGCATCTCGCTAGATTGACTGTATTTTTACCCCCGGCGGAGAACGCTCGAAAAAGAAATCGTAACGCGAGGAATGGGCACGCTGACTTTATTGAAGAAAACGTATGCTTGTCGTATGCGGCGATGAATCGCTGGGCACCTTCGTCGACACCTACGGGAGGCGTACAACTCGCACCAACGCCCCGATATCTTTCGTTCTTTTTTCTTCCTAACTCGTCTTGTTTGCGCCTACCTTAAACGACGTGGTTATCCATTGCTGCCTGCACTTCGCAGCTCTTCGACACAGAACAATCATTTAGGTGGCTGAGTGGCACAATTATCACGATTGTTATCAAATTCAGAGGCACCGTAAGGATCCCAGTGGACCATATGCCAGCTGTTTGCAATCAATAGCTACAGGACTGAACAACACAGCTTATTGAATCAGGCGGCAGCTTGCGCCACCTAGGAAGTGTAGTAACCGCTAGATGGCACTAAAAACAAATGCTCATCCACCTACTCATACTTGAACTACGTACTGCACCTACCTATGGCACCTACAGCTCATGCGCCAACACACATCAACCACGACACAGAACACCTGTTACAGGGACATACATATCAACAGTACAACAAGGCACAAGCAACCACAACACAACACAACACCTCCGCGACTCTCTACACTGACCACCCTACCGACCCGATTTGTATATATGCCCTACTCCGTTCTGACAAGGATTAGGCAAGTGACTGCCGCTGTTTAGTAGATGAATACAAAAAGTGTCTGCAAGTATTATTAGTATACAGGTGTTCTGTGTATTTAAATAGGCCGGTTAGACACTTCCCTTAATCTAGCGCTTCGAAGGGCAACATAATATGAAAGTAATGGGCTAAAGTAACACCGCGCGGCATGCTCCCGATCAGTTTCGGTTTCAGATTCACGCAGTGATAAGTTTTTCGATTTGGGTAGTTCAGCAAGGCCCCGCCAGAGCGCCGCTGGCAGCTAGAGCAAGATGGCCGCACGCAGCAGCTCGCTCAAAGGCGTACCGTCGGCGTACCGTCGGCGTCATTTTACTCGAAAAACAGTAAGTATATGGCTCTGCCGTCCTATATTCGGCACTTTTTTTTTGCTCAGAAAGTCTTCCGCAACCACATTATTCCGTTCGTTATTGTTTTTGAGGCAAGCAATGTTTGAAGCAATGTTAGTAAGCCCGTCCGCTTAGTAACATTGCTCAAATTCCTGCGTATCATTTTCGATACAGTGGGTCGTAATTGATGGCACAATTTTTGTATCAATTCTGATAAGTTTTCTTGGTAAAGCTTTGAATGGTACAGGTTTTAACAGTTTTTTTTTTATTTATTTTTCCTTCTAATTTTAGGTCCCGAAGTTAGGAACATATTGAACCGCATCGTCGCCGGCGAAGATGTAAGCGATTTTAGTGATCTGTCGGAAAGTAACGACGAAGATTACACTCCCCCCCGCCGCGGCTGAGCCCTCTGAGACAAGTGATGATGAAGAAATCGTAGAAGATTCCTTCGGGTCATCTGTAGCTTCGTCTTCTCGTCCAGACAACAAACGGCGAAAGGAATTGCTCCAAAACAGTCTTGTTGAATTTTCCAAAGTATTCTCTGAGCCGGATGCCATGGATTGACCATAGTTCCTTTTCCGCCAGTACTAATATGCTCACCATGCTAGTGGAACAAACAAATGTGTACAGTACGCAGAAATACGGCAGCTCCGTGATCACAACTCTGCAAGAGCTGGAGCAATATGTTGGAATATACCTGAAAACGGGGCTTACAAAAATGCCGAACGTCAGGTGCTACTCGGAGAATGGGACAAGGTATTCTCCTATCGCTGACAAGATGTCGAGAAATCGTTTCTTGAAGTTGATGCAATGCATGCATGTTGTAAACAACATGGAAAGCACCGAAGAAGCAAAGAAGGACAAGTTGTGGAAGATACATCCTTGGATTTCATTATTGCAGCACAACCTCAAGAGCATTGCACAAGAAGAGTTCAATGCGGTGGATGAGATAATGGTCTCATTTACAGGAAGGAGCTCGCTAAAACAGTACATCCCAAACAAACCAACGCCGCGGGGTTTCAAGCTTTAGGGACGGGCAGGCACAACCGGTGTCCTTAACCAGTTTGAGGTATACCAAGGCCACTCCAAAGAAAAGCACATTTTTGACTTGGGGGTGATACTGTCCTGGGCATGTGCTCTGAAATCCCTTCGAATGAAGACTTCAAGGTTGCAGCCGACAATTTGTTTTAGCTCTTTGAACCTTGTTGAAGAGTTAACGAGAGGAATACAGTACGTTGAAACTCCGAGGCAAAATCGGCTGAGAGACTGCAAACTCCAGGATGAGAAGACTCTGAGAAAAGCTGGCCAAGGCTCACATGATTACAGAGTTGACAATGGCAAAGGAATTGTGGTAGTTCGCTGGTTTGACAGGAAAGCTGTCACCCTAGTGTCAAACTTTGTCTCTGTTGAGCCAAGGTCAACGGTATGACCGGAAGGCCAAACTCCACACTGACATCACACGCCCGGTAATTGTTGGTACGTACAGAGCGCGACACTGTTAGCGCGAACAAGCGATCGCCGGTTTTTCCAGTTTTTCTCTTTGGCAACAAGGGATATCATACAAGTTAATATTTCTACGGAAAGAGCTCATTTAGTTCTATAATGTAAGCGATAAAATTTCCTGCTCGCTAATACTATTGAGAAGTAAAATGCAAAAATGCGCCGATGTCGTGTTCGCGCTAACAGTGTCGCGATGTGTACAACAGTTTTATGGGGGGGATCGACCAGCATAATTATCAGGTGTCGCTGTACAAATACACCATTCGGTCCAGGCGCTGGTACATGTACGTCATATATCATGCTATCTTCATCTGCGTCGTGAATGCGTGGAGTATTAACAGGTGCCAAAGCCATCAGCTGAAGGAGCGGCCACTCAAGCTGAGAACCTTCACTGCCAGTTTATCAGAAAGTCTGATCTCTACTGGAAAAGCACCAAGAGGACAGCCGGCCAGTCTGCCTTCGCCTCGGATGAAAGAGAGGAAGTTCACGCCAAGTCATCCCCAAGATGACGTTCGAAAAGACGGGGTTGGGTATCTTCCAATTGTGACGAGCAACTGACTTCGATGAAGGAACTGTGTGCTTAGTGCGAACACATTTAGCACAGTTGTGTGCGCGCAATGCAATGTAACTCTGTGTCTGAAAAAGGAGTGCAACTGTTTCTTTGAATACCACAAGCCACAAGACTGCAGCAGGCAAGGAGGTAGCAGAAAAGCCCAGTGTATCATATTTGATACGTTCAATAATTTTTTACTCGTTTGAAATTTCATTGTTCTTTTTGTATGAATGTACTCACCTTAGCCATAAATAAAGGCACACAAGTTTCTACAATTTTAATTTGCCTAGAAATATGTTTGGGCTTAAATTTCTCAAGCACTTAAATTTAGTGCTTGAGAATAGGTGACAATTGTAGCAGGCAAACGCTGGCGGCACGCTTTCCCGTGTTGATCGAGTGACCAATGAGTCGCTCTGCTCGCTCCACTTTAGAATCCCCTAAATTATACTTATGTGAAAAAAAAAAGGATTGGGGTACCTGTAAAAGAAACAAAAACAACTAGCATAGCCGAGGGGTATTTTTTTTTCTTTTTTTTTGTGCTGCATTTGGAGAACATATACACCCATATCAAATTATTTTAAATCTTTCAGTTTTCTGTTGACAACAAAAGGTTGGCACTTTCCAAGTATGGGGACACTTGATATAAACAGTGTATTAAGCTCAAAACATTAGGGCATTACAACCAAAACTATACTGTATATATATGTATAAAGTGGCTATAATGAAGACAAAGTGTTCAGGTGGCAATTGTTCGTATTCTTTTATTTTCCAAACCTGTTTATACAATCTCATATTGAAAATATTTTCCTGTAAAAAATAAATAAAACTTTTAAAACAACCTTGTAGGTACTTTTGAAACATTGTGGAAATGGAAATCTGAAAAGGAGTCTTTTTCCAGCACTGGACTATCAAACTATAATAATTATAGTAATGATACTTTCTGAAGCCAGAAACAACACTTTGAATATGAAACAAACCAGAAAACTTCCATGAAAACAGGGAACATTTAGCCAAAAAACAATGTTATGTATGCATTACAAACATTAATTCATCAAAATATGCAACATCACAGTCACTTCACCATTCTAAAAAAAAAAATACCTGAAAATATGTATAACACAAAAAGGGATTGATTTACACCAAGCAAGATACTGGGACATATAACCAAAGTTTCAACAATAAAAAAAGTATGAGTGGGTACTCAAAAATAACCGGAATGAATTTCAGGAGGCCGGGCATTCATAGTACCAGCATCCACCTCTTGCAGCGCTATGCGGCACCCTTCCTAAGTCAGTTTGCCGACCGATGTCGTCTGCTAAGGATCTAGAGGCATGTTGTGAATTTTTTCCCCAAGCGCTTCAAAATCATTCCTCGTTTCTTGCAATGTCTGACTTGAAGGACCTTCAACATTCATAAAATGATTTCCTTTCAAGACTTTTCATATGGGTGAACAGAAAAAAGTCACACGGGGCGAGGTCCTGAGAATACAGGAGGTGGAGAAGTGGTGTCATGCCATTTTTGATAAAAAAATTGTTGCACTGACAGGGCAGTGTCTGCTGGGGCATTGTTGTGATGGAACTATCATTCCCCCTTTCCCTCATATCGGGGCATTTCTGCCTCACTGAGTTTCGCAAGTATCGCGAAATTCCCAGGAAAACACCTGATTAACAGATTCACCAAGAGGAACAAACTCGGAGTGAACAATGCCCAAATTTTTCTGTGTTTTCTTCAGTTGAGGAGGTTGAGGGTCGCCCAGAACGAGGTTGGTCATCGATCAATAATTCACCAGTCTTAAAGCGAGAAAACCACTCATAGACTTGCGATTTCTTATTAGCATGTTCTTTGTAAGCTCTCTGAAGCATTACGAGAGTTTCGGCACTGTTTTACATAAAGCAATATTTCACAGCCACATATTGTTCCTTCACATCAGACACTGCAAAAAAAAAAAAAAAAGATTCTGAAGTGCTCGGAAAAAATATTTATAGCAGACAATGCCAGTCGGCAAACTTGCTCGGAAGGGGTGCTGCAAAGCGCTGCTAGCGGCGGAAGCTGGTATTACAAACAGCCCGCCTATCAGAAATTCATTCCGGTTGCCTTTGCATCCAACCTGCTACAAATCATTGCACCAAAAGCTTTCGATATATGCCATGTTTAAAAAAAAAGATGGCAACCAGTCAAATAGGCTCAATAAACCTTATGAAAAATTGTTTGGTGATCTGACAACACTGAGAGCGTCGTCATTTTAATGTTGGCAAGCGTCGTCGGTACCAAAGCACGGTGGAGGCATCCGAGAGAGCCGTACGGCCAGTGTACGATAGCGCAGCAACTGTTTTCCGCCTTCTCACCATGAAATGTGGACAAACAGTTTAAACAACCTACCGCAACTGTCTGATGAAGCTCTAGGAGGCCTGCGCACGCTGGCAGCAACCTCGTCGAAGCAGCGGAGCAAGTCCTACGCCTTTGCTGTGGAAGCTTACACACTGCGGGTTGTCGCCAGCGTGTGCACAGGCCTCCGAAAGTTTCGTCAGACAGTTGCGGTAGGCTGTTTAAACTGTTCGTCCACTTTCCATGGTCAGAAGGCGGAAAACACAGCTGCCGCGCCATCACACACTGCCCTCCACTTCAGTACCGACAACGCTTGCTAACATTAAAATAGTGACGCCCTCAGTGTTGTCAGACTACCAAGCAATTTCGCATAAGGTTAATTGAGACGAGGCAATTTTCTCTGTAACATCAAGCAACATCGGCCACAGTGTGCGCCCAAACAATGGCAGACTTCGATAATTGGTGCTGCAGCTACCATACTCCGTTCACCTCTAGGCTGAGACTGTGGTGGAAGCTAAGTCCTCGTTAGACCAGTCATATGCCTCTGTTTTGCCACATCATCACGCTCCCGGCCATACCCACACGCAAAGAGTTGGGTCAGGTGATAAGAGCAGTGATGTGATTGGTCATAACCATTCTGGAGCAGCTGTTGGAGCAACCACAAATTCATTTTGGAGAAGCAAAAAGAGCTTTTGGAGCATAACCACACACTTCATTTTCATTTATATCACTGCAAATGTGAAGAGAGATGGCAAATATTAGGAGAACAAACACTAGCTGTTTAGTTGCTAGTGGAAGCACCAGACACGGTAACAAGACGACGACTGATGACGAGCAGCGCAAACTGCCGTGAATGATTATTTTAGGTACGAAATCTCACTGAAGAAATGTTAAAATACAATCATTTTGAGCACCTAGGTTTATGTGTCCTTCAAGTTCTAAGGGGGGTTGTGACAAAACTGCAACTTTTAATTCAGACAAAAAAACAAAGCATAAACAATAAACCTACAAGAGTACATATACCTTCTTGCACCCCGTCTCGCTCTGGAGGAGTAAAAATCAAATTGGTTGTTAAGTGATTTATACAGAGTAAGGTCGGTCTTCCAGGATGAGGCGACACTGGTTTACACTTTTGATGAGCAATTTTGCCAGTGCAGTACGACTGATAACCTGGGGTCTTTAACGTGCACCACGCAGTAGTGATACACGATCGCACGCCGGTACGATGCTCATCCAGATCGTAACGGGCAGGGGTGGGGCTTGAACCCAGGATCTCTGGGTTCTGCAGTGAAAGCTTTCGCTCCACGCGCGTCAAGCTGAATGTGCGCTTTAGCCCACTCGGCCACCGATCCCCCCCTCTCTGGAGGAGTACCTTTCCCCTTAGTACACGGGTGAGCTGCGGCGAAGCAAGACACGCAACATCGCGACGCCTGGTTCGCAATTGTTGCTTCACTGCATTACACCACTATGCGGTGAGCACACTCAACAAAGCTAACTAATCCACCCCAACAGACCACGAACACGACACTTGTTGCAAAACTTCTGAGTACTGTCAGTGCTTGGTGCGAAATCAAATGGAATAGTATGTTATTTGAGGCGATTATCGAAAGTCCTGAAAACCCGCACGAGCCTACACTAACGATTCGCCCCGGTAGCAGGGCCTGCAGCTGTTATATTTTCAGTATTATTTAATTCAACTTAAGTTCTGGTGCAATGGTGGCGCAAATTCCTCACATTTTTATCAATGTAGCAAGTGTAGCAGAATTAGCACTTTGGCGCAGTTTGGCACAAATGGCGCAGCAATCGCATCACTGGGTGATAAGAGGAAGGCGGCTGATTGGTCCGGCAGGGTGAATATAATATAGCTGGCGCACACTTTTGAAAAGGGTCTATTCAGGAGCAGCTGACAAGCTGTTGGTGGCTGCAATACAAATAGCAGAAGTGCATACTGCAATGTTCACTCGTCTCCTATCATTTTTATATAGCCTTTGTTCTTGTCATGGGCAACACTGGATCCCACAGCTGCCGGCATGTCGTGGTCGAAACAGGTTAACGACGACAACTGATTTATTGCATACAATACGTGGTCTTGTGGGTTGTCGGGCTGGTGGCATCGATTACATGATGGGCCTTGTCTGCTAACCCTCTTTCGCATCTTTTTGCTGGTGCTTGCCACATCAGGTGCTGTGCTTGACGGTGGGCTCTGGTGTTGCCACAGCAGTCCTAAATCACTGTAAAAAAAAACAAACGGGGTGACAAACCTGTAACAATGTAGCAAACATAGATGTTTTAGGCTGGCTTCGCACGAAAAATCTTTTTCAACATTTTGACATTGCGAGGAAAACAGAATTCTGCAAGTTTCACGATGTAAACCAACAAGCACGCCCCCCAAAGGATTGAGGATCCATTCCACCGCCTGGCCATGGTCTGACGAGCAGCTGAAATCTCGTTACATCTTAGTCACAATAGCTGCAATTCCAGTCTCTTGAGTTCACGAACAGCAACCGCTGAAATAGCAACATGCTATTTCTGGTATGATCACCATCCAAAAATACAATTAGTTCATGCTGTATAGACCCAAACTTTCGGAGTGATAACATGCAACTATGCCTATGTACTTTGCTGATGCACCTGGAACCATAAATTACAAAACCAGAAAAAATAAAACAATTAAAGTTTGTTGGCAATTAACCTTTTGACCCTGCAGTGATAATGAAATTAAACTAGAAGCATATACAGATTCATTAAAAAATATGTTTAATATCTATCTTGAATTGCTATATTTTCATTGTAAATGTCCCATTCTTGCGAGCACATCCAACGCAGTCATTGAAATGTGACAGGGACATCTTCGGACATTTGGGATGCGAGTCACCTCACCACGGCCATTGCTAGCCTGGCTGCAAGAATGCCAGTTGACAGTGTCACCAAATACTTTACCAGGAAAAATACATTTGTCTCCATTCATTTACGCCAGCGCACCCACAGTGCCAAATGTTGCTCTCCTAGCGGTGTAAACACCACGCATCTGAGAGAATGCATGAGGATCACACCGTCCACGCTGTACTGCAGTCATGCCGCACCAAGGGAGAGGGCTGCCGTGGGCACACCGAGATACCGGGTTTGCCGAGACAGCAGAGGCAGCTGTCTCGACTAGTGCTCCAGGTGTCCGCAACCATAGATGGCAACAGTCACCTATTGTTGCCATCAATCATCCTAATAGACAGATCTCACTAAGCGTTCCACGCATGCGTGATGCGACCATAACTTTAGTTCACAGGAGGCAGGAGGCAGTGCACGAGACGGCTCGTGTCGTCTCGTCACGTGCAAAGCTCCAGCGGGGTTCTCCCACATGCAGAAAGACTTAAAGGGACCATGAAACGATTCTGAAATCGAATTTCATCCACCGGACGCCGTAAAAGGTGTGAAAAGAAACACAAAAACACAAAAATTGGAAAGCCAAAAAAAATTTTTTGCTATAGAACTTTTAAAAGAAAACTGGACTCTTTTGCGCCTTCTTTCCTTCGAAAGCGCTGTGACTTTTCACTGCTATGCATCCGCGGAACTGCAGCACGTCAGCGAATCCACGTCGCCTATTGGGTAAGCGCTACC